>OZ005741.1:51994957-52137550 GCA_963930735.1 Dioctria linearis | reverse complement strand
AGTCAAGTTAGCGCGTCTGAAGATGAGAGGGGTTGAAGAATTTCTTCGCCTACCTCATACCGGGCCCACTACGCCAAAGGAGATCCACTTTCCTGTTTTCCCACTTAAAAAAGTTCCACCTTAAAATGGCTTTTTGGTTGGCCAATTGTCGGTAGGGACTAGTATACGGGCATTCAGCTCCGGTTTTAGCCAGTTCGTCCGCTTTTTCAATACCGTCCACTCCTTCGTTTCCAGGGACCCAAACCAAGCTTACTTGGTTTTCCCAGACAGTAGCTGGAGTTTCGAGTAGCAGCTCCAAACTAGTTTCGACTCAAAGACTTGAGAGGAAAGAGCTAGGAGCCCAGCTTGGCTGTCTGAACAAATGTAGATGTTAGAGTTCTTGCAGCCTTTATTTAGGCTTTCCTGAACTCCTGAACTCCTCTATAGCATAGATTTTCAGCTAAAAAATAGAAGGTGAGGTACCAAGCGGAATGGATAGTTTCATTTCTAGAGCAAACCATCCCTGCGGATGTTTTCCCGTATTTCCGGGATCTGCAAGTATACCAGACTTGGGCCCGTTGCGGAAGTTGGAGTCCTCTGTCTAGTATCTGGCTTCTTTTATTAATCGTTATCTTGTAACCTCTTTAAAAAAACGAAGTTTCTTGGCCATAGTATCTTTTGGAGCTTCTAGGTCGTTAATATTGATCTGTTCGAAGATTTTGAGATGACCCATCCTGGAGGAAGTGCGCTCATTTTGTATTTTCTTTCGAAGCATACTAGCCGCTTCTTCCCTATGTATAAAGAGGTAGAGAGGCTGTAAGTCAAGAATGGGTTCAAGTGCACGTTGAGGATGTAATGTAAAGGCGCCAGTGGCGATGCCATCCTTTGCATCTTATCAAGGATTCTTCTGGTGGTCGCCTGCACACCACACATTTGGCCCCATAAGAAAGTATGGGTCTGACTATGCCCTGGAAGATCCATAAAGTCATTTTATGGTTCAGACCCCATTTTCCCCGAAAAGCCTGTGGCAGGAACTGAATGGTCACATGGCTTTGTTAGTTACACTTCCAGGTTGGGATTCCAGGTAAGCTTGCTCTCTAGGATTATTCTCAGATATTTTGCTTCTTTGGAATATTCTATTGCTAATTCCATTTAACTTAGGAGATGGGATCTGAAGACTCCTTTTCCTAGTAAAAGGAACTAGCACTGTTTTATCTTGATTTATTAATAGTTCCATGTTCTGTCACCATCTGGTAATGATGCTAAAAGAAGTTTGCATAAGCTCGGGTTAGAGCTGATTCAAACTTTGCTTTAACTCAGATGACAATGTCATCAGCGTATCCTTGAGCCTTAAAGTAAGTTTAATAGCTCATCCACAACTAGGAGCCATAGAACTGGTGATATTCCGAGATTGTATAATTTATAAAATAGTTCTCCTCTTTGTTCCAAAAGCCGGTTTAAAATCTACAAAGAAAGCGTACACTTTTTTATACTCCAAATGAATATTCATAGGTTATATCTACAAAGTTTGTCATTATCGCATACTAGAAACAATGCGGATAGAACAAAGTTAATTGGACTTCCACGAATAATATTAAAAGTTATTTTGATTATTGCAGATTGTGCTCGAGAACGCATACTTAGTGAGATGAAATTTTGTGTTCATAAAAATAGTAAATAAAACTAAACGGTCAACGACCTTCTTGGTGTTGCCATACAAAATTTGTGTTTTTACTATATATTTGGACATTGATAGAAAACCCATGAAATTTTCCACGTATACAGAATTTTCCAAAAATAGTAAATATAATACCAAAAGTGGGCTAAATTGGGCAACCCGTTTATCGTGTTGCCATACAAACCTTTAGTTTTTTTTTTGCCGTATATTGTGCTGTAGTGAAAAGTTCTTTGGAAAATAAAATACTACGAAATAGGTCATAATTACTTTTATTGTCCGACGAACCGCTGTAGAAATATGTATGTGCGAAAAACCACTTTCCAAATTAACTGCCACACCTTACCGCCTTAAATGCCGCCTCACAAACTCACATATATTTTTATCAAAATTTAATTTTCTGGCTTCATTGCGTAATGAACGGCTACAATATTCCGCAATGTCACTCAATGCCATTGATAATTTGACTGATACCACAATTGTACTGAAAAAATCCTGCCTTTAACGAGGGAGCTTTTGTCGATTATTCTCATAAAACTTGAATGCAATTTGAAGTACAACAGTCAGAATGGCAGAGCGGAATATTGAATTTCTCACCTTGTAAATTGCAAAGCTTTAGTTTGTTATCACAAGTGTTATTATTTTGTAAACGTTAGTGAGGTGATGTGAGGTAAGCAAATCCGATGTCACCCTTAGTAACTACCTAGTTGCATTGTGGTCCATTGAGGCGCGGATATTTAACCACATCGCATGAAAGTATCTTCAACCGCAATACTGATTGATAGATGAATGGTTTATAGCGGTTTTACTAGGAAGAAGGTCATATGGTGGTTTTATGTAGGTGCATTATGCTAATTGCAAATGGTTTATTTAAAGGACGTGCGAATCGCATGGCGAAACATGTTTTATGTAGATGCAAAGGATTTCATCTGAAAATGTTACAGTTGCAATTTGATGCAAGTAATAAAGAACTAAGATTGGTTTTAATTACTTTACTTAATTATTTAATATGGGAGGTGCAGGCAGAGATTATGAGTTTGATCTTTTTATACGTATGTATGAATATAACATAAATCTGGCTCCTTCCTTTGCAATCCGCAATCACGTTGCTTGCCCTTAAAGTCTTCATGTCCTGGCACCCAAATCAGAGCATAATTATTTGTTTCAGCTTGTTGCTTCAAGACTGTAAGACAGTCTCAGACAAGCTTAGATACGAATTTATCGCTTTTACAACTACTTGGCTGTCTGATACCTATTATGTATATTTTAAAAATGCTCTTATCAATAATTTGCATACGCAGAGTTCTATGGCGTGGTTTTCTGCTGGAGAATGGTAGCCGAGGTCCCAGTGCCAGTGTACTATTTAAGAGATCCCTTTTCAAAAGGTAGGTCACCAGAATGCCACTGTTGACGAGCGCCTATGATCATCTTAAATGGTGTGTCAAAGTCATATCATTTCGGTATAACCGCTGAGACGAATTAATTCTCGGGCTCACTAGAAATTCCTCCAGGACTTCCAGCTATGTTGAGGAAATATGTCATCTATGGCTGCAGTCGGGCATCATCGTCGTTTTTATCCCTAGATGAAATCCAAACGGTATACTAAGTTTGTCATTCCGTTTGTAACACCTCGAAATAATATTGGTAGAACAAAATGAATTGGACCCTACGCATAATATTAAAAGTTATTTGATTTTTGCATGTCCGTCCGTCCGTCTGTGCGCACGATAACTCGAGAACGCGTATACTTAGAGAGCTGAAATTCTGTACACGGACTTTGAAAAAAAAAGTAAATTAAGTTCGAAAATAAGACAAATCGGGCAACTCCTTCGTGGGGTTGCTATACAAAAATTTCGTTTTCCACTATATATTTGGACACTGCCTGAGAACGCGTTCGCCATAGAGAGTTGAATTTGATACATGGTGTTTTTATAGTCATAGCAAAAAAAAAAAACTAATCAAAAATGGATTAAATCTGCTCACCTCTTCTTGGTGTTGCATAATAAAAATTTAGGTTTTTTACGTATTTCTTTTTTTTTATACCCTAGATGAAATCTATAGGGTATACTAAGTTTGCCATTCCGTTTGTAACGCACAGAAATAATGATGGTAGAGCAAAATGGATTGGACACCCCCGCATAAAATTAAAAGTTATTTTGATTTTTGCATGTCCGTCTGTCCTGTCCGTCCGTCCGTCCGTCCGTGCGCACGATAACTCGAGAACGCGTTCACTTAGAAAGCTGAAATTTTGTACACAGACATTAAAAAAAAAGAAGTAAAATTAAGTTCGAAAATGAGACAAATCGGGCAACTCCTTCGTGGGGTTGCCATAACAAAAATTTCGTTTTCCACGATATATTTCGACACTACCTGAGAACACATCGACGTAGAAAGCTGAAATTTGGTACATTGTGTTTTCATACTAATAGCCAATAAAATTTCAAAAACGAACTAAATTGGCAACCCCTTCTTGGTGTTGCCATATAAAATTTTTGGTTTTTTACATATATTTTGAAAACGATCAGTCCTAGACATTTTTATTGTACTAAAAACTTCTTCAGAATAAGAAATCCTATAAAATTGGTTATAATCATTTTTTTCTGTCCGACCAGCCGTTCTAGAAATATATGCGAGAAACCAATGCAAAAAATCAAAATTGCTCAAATGGGTGACCATACGAAATTTCATACGCGCATTCATCTAGGTTATCATAAGAGTTGGTCTTAGACCAATTCTAGTTTTTTTTACTTGTTTTTTTTTAATAAGTATACATTTTATCCACGTCTTTTTTACTCCTAGACATGACAGCCATTCTACCTTTTGTAAGCTATATGACCTTTTCGGAGTCTTGTGCTTATAGGTATGAATACCCTTACAGAAACTTCAACCAGGTCACAATCCGGATTTTCTCTCTTAGTTCAACAAGGCAACTTTGCTTGTAGAAGGAGAAGATAGATCTATGCATTTGGGAGTAGATTAGGTCAAAATTTTTGCGGCTCTCTATTGACCCATTGGACTACTCTAAATTCGTTCTGATGTACTCATTTAGGAATACTAACAGTCAATGAGTCGTGACACTCTTGTCTCCTTCCTTTGCATAGCGGAAGTACTTCTTAGCAAATGGCATTGCGGAATGTTGCTTCATTCTTAATCGTAGTTATGCCTCTATTACTTTTAACTTAATAAATAATTAAAAACGTACTCACAATGTCTGTTGGTATTGCTAATTTCCTATAAAATGTGGCGGTGTTCGCGTCACAGGTATTGACGAATGATGATGTTCCTCTTCTTGCTGAAGTCCAGAAATTTTGAAATTTCTTCTGAAGGTCATTGGTCGAGTCATGATGGAAAATTACTTTACTTAAACTTTATTTTCAAAAGATATTTCCTATAAATGCAAAATTTCATAGGAATTGTAATGAAGAGACGTACATTTTGACTAAACTTTATTTAAGCTTAATTAAAAATTTATTTATTAATTATATTTCTACATAATATATATGTGGATGCGTATATATTTCTAATTTTTGAAAGGAATCTTAACTATTTTATTTATAAAGGTAATTTATTATTAGAACAAATTTTGATGGGTATAAAACTTAATAACACGTCACACGTCACATATAATTTTAAACTTGGAACTACATTTTTATTAATTTTTTACATATTTTTAGGTAGATATTCAAACAAGTCTTAATTCAAAGGATTTTGAATACCGATATACAGTGCAGCGAATAGAAAAAAATGGAAGTTAACGACTTACATATACATGCCTAAAACTATCATTAGAAATTTATGATTTTGATTTTATATTTTTATCTGAATAGCAACATGTGCCATAAGGTATTTCAGTGTAGTTCTCTTCCTTCTTCGTCTAGTATTTATTATCGAAATGCTATAATTGTACCTGGCACTGGTTCAAAATCCATTTCTAAATTTTTCAATTTTTTCTAGTTTTTTTAAGCGTAAAAATTCTGAAGAAAAATTGTAGAATCAATTTTAGCGGCACTCGAATCAATCCAATTGATAGGTTTCAGCCACCAATAGTACCTATATACAAATTCGAAACAAAAATTTTTCACGTAAATTTCTAAGAACAAAATGTATGATTGCCAACGCTCATAAATATCTTTAGCGACCAGGACCCTCCAAGGCACCTGAATCAAAATATAATTTTTTGGAACCATGCATGAAAAATCTAAAGAAAAAATGTCAAATCTTTCTAAGAAAACTGAATGCTTGTGCCCTTTTCCGAAACAGTAAACCACCAAAATTAATCCACCAATTCGTTTGGATCATTTTCAGTGAATAGTTATTCATTAAAATTCTTAAGAACAATTTGCAAGTATATTTTTAAGAAAAATTTATTGCATCCCTACGAACGTAAAAATGTTGAACAACTCAGGCTTGATCAGTGTCGCTATGAAAAATCAACGGATGGCTATACGTTGATGATTGCATGGAACTAGCGTTCTACTGGAAGAACCCTAAATCAAAATTCGTTAAATCAGTTTGTATGCTTCTGTTGCGAGCTCCCCACCATGTTGCTCTGTTATCGATTCTATGTCGAAAATCAGATAGGGAAAAGAAAAATTTATGACCTCTGACCAATTTCTTAGTAACGATAAATAACACTTTCAAATCTCGAAATTGGATGCATTTGTATCTATAGGAGTAAACGGCGCAACAAAAACAATAACCAGGCTGCTCTGCATTGCGTGCCTTTTTCTACATAATGATAAAACTAAAACAAATATGTAGTATTCCAAAATTACCTACCATCCTGTGATAGGTGCGATGCATGACTTTTCGGCACTATATAAAACACCAAGAAAATTCTAAAAAAATCGTACATGTTTCAAGAATGCAGAGCTACAAGCGAATGACTATGATACCCACTCCAGACTCCACTATTACTATTCAAATGAAGACAAACAAGCGCCCAGTTGTCACCGGAGATTGGAAAAGTGCGTTACAGTACCAGCATTAATCGCCGGCGTCAGCTTGTGTCGGTACCATACGAAAATTGTTTTGTTGTTAAACTTTTACAACTCACTCTACAGTCCAGCGCCACATTCAATTCACCGCGAAGGTGAGCTGGCTGTTTACGCGCCTGCTAAGACTCAAGGCTGGTGCCATGCGAATTACCTAGTTGTACGACACAATATATCCTAGACATAATTATATTCATCTAGACGCGCACTTATGTAGGCACATGTACTCCTTGTTCTGTAATTCTCTTTATCCTGAACTCATAAACACTTTCCCTTTTGCGATGACCATTTCATAAAATCAAAACCTCTTCGTATTACCCTCGGAACCGAGATGAATGGACACATTCTTAACATCAAAGAAGCCAACCGGGATTTCTTCGGTTGTATTATTACACGTCCATTTAGTCCAATTTACCTTTAGGTTATCTTTTGTGAGCATTCGGACTTTGAGGAGCGAACACAATCCAATAGGGAATTATTTAGGGAATATTTACGATATTTTGCCTTGGAAATTTGGGAATAGATCCAACTACAAAGTCCATACATTTCCTCAAACTTGACTTCAAAGTTAAGTGTAAAATTTAGGTAAAAAGTAAGGAAATTTGCCTCAGATTTAGGCATTTTTCCCTTTTTATTTCCCTATGCATTCCTATGCGGTAAATCAAAAAGAAATTATTACGTTATTTTTCGCTAATACTTAGTTACAAAGGTAAGATTACTTTAAAGGCCTAATTTTAGGAATTATTAAGGAATATCATCTTTTTAATTTACCTCAAAGGAGATTGGTCGTTAAGGTTAAACTCTCAAATCTAGTAGATGATAGGAAATTCAACCTTAAATGTTATTCGTGCCACTTATCTTGCGTTGACTTTTATCATGCCAAGATGATTATGGAGAATTTCCAAAATTTTTGTAGGCGGTGCTCTAATCATTGGCTATCATCCAGTATAAGTTTTTAACATTTTTCCACATTTTCTACTGATGCTGCTTCGACAGACCCTTCCGAGCGGCTGTCGTCTTCATTTTACCTTGCATGCATTAGCTTGAGAGCTTGAGGTGCTTTTCCTTATTTTTATTAGCAACTTTATGATGGGGGTGCGATAATTCTTTCTTCCCGATTGATTTACTAATTAGGCCTGTTATATATTTTTTATTTTATTTTTTCTTTAAGGCAGTGGACGAGAGATCCCACGCACGGAGTCCAGAGCGGCCCATTGTGCTTTTCTGCTAGAAGCCCTATCATCAAAACCCTCCTGTCCTCTTAATGAAGCGCATCAGGTCTTGGTGAAAAAGGGTTTGTTTTCAACTCCTCTACGGATAGGAGGGCAGAGCCCAGAGTGTCCAGTCTGCTCCGAACGAAGGCCGGACAAGCACACTAAGAGTGTTCGGTTGTCTCAGGATCTCCTTCCAGACAGGACAGACACAGAGGTCTGTCGACAACTCCCATCCTTGTTAGATGAGCGTGAAGCGAGCTGTAGCTAGTGATGAAGCCAACCACAGTTCTACATTGTTTCCTTCCGAGCACCACGAGAAAATCAGAGATATTCCTATTGGGCCCATCAAGAAACAGTTTTGTGCACCTGCAAGTACTCAGGTTCTCCCATATTTGCTGATGGTTTCTATGAACATCCGCTTTGATGCTAGACCCGATACTCCAGATGCCAAAGCCTATGGCGAGTTCCGGTCCTACCGGTTACTGTCCTTAATGAGTTGAAACTTAGTATTTATACATATAATGAGTAGCATAATACATCTACCTGAAAACTCCTACCCTCACACACCTCTAATCCCCTATTCGGAAAACTTATCGATTTCCACCGGCATGGTATTATTTATAAATTTTTCTGCGTACTAGTCCTAACACAATATTTTTTAGACTCCATACCGCAGTATTACTGTTGAGAAGAAGCCTTTTTTAAGATCACCCACTTAAAGCATATGTTAAACACACATGATCACCACCACCCTGTATATATGTTATATAAATTAATATTTTATTTATTTTCTGTCTTTGGTTGGTATTAGGGTATTTATAGGGTTTCAAAACTAAAAGTAAATAACGTAACATAACTAAAAATATTAGCAGATCGAAAAATATTTTATTAACTTAAGGTTGACACATACTTGTCTCTGGTCTTTGCTTCTGACACAATAATACATTTATTACTTTTATTATTTTTACATTTAATTCTTATAATCATATCGAACTGCCGGCTAAAATAATATCCAAGCCTATATTAACTAACTCTATACATGTCCTATTATCGCCGTATTGATACGATATTATTTGGACAATTGCCCTTTGATGGGTTTTTAAAAAATCGTTTAAATGTCAATCTCCAAAACGCTGCACGAAATTCTACACTATAGAATGCATAGATGAAAGGATTTATAGCACTATTAAAACCATCCTAACCATGTTAAACATGTAGCCAATGGTCGACTAACGGATTCCTCCGAAAGGAATGGTGTAATTATATAGTAAATAAAGAATGGTAACCAACAAGCAATAAATCCTCCTACGACAATAGTTAAAGTCTGAGTTGTTTTACTCTCTTTCTTAAGAGATATGATTCTACTGGATAAAGATTTTTGATGGACGCGGGTAGTTTTCGTTGAATACATTTCATTACCGCAAGTACCATGATGATGGCGAATACTGTGACGATTAGCGAAAGACCAATGCTCGGTGGTTGATGTCGATGGAGTTTTTGCACCTATTGATGGTTGTCGTTTAAAGGACGGTGTCCTTGACGATGAAATAAGCTCAAAACTACCATTTCTTGAATGATTTGGATTTCCAATGTCATCTAATACCATCTCTTGGAAATCCTTTCCAATTGTTTGATTTGATAATGTTTTGGCTGCAATCCTTTTATGTCCAGGGCTTAAGTTTTCTTGCTCTGACATATCTGGTTCAATTTCAGCTTCAACTTCTGTGCTTTGATAACGTGTACATCTCTAGAGAGAAAGATTAGAAAGAAGATTTTTGTTTTTGTTTTTTTGAATGCATAGGAGGAAACGTAATTAAAAATTGTAATGTTCCTTCTTATAAGGCTTTTGTACAAACATCCAAATTATTCTAACTATACTCACCATTTTATGTATTCCAATATCCGTCATATTATCATGCCTAGTAGCTACCACACACGAAATTCTCGCATAGACATATATCATCACAGACATTGGTATGAAAAAGGATCCCATCGCTGAGAAGATAACGTAGCCTCCATTTTGATTGTACCGACACTCCATTAGATCTCGGCGACCGGGCTCATACCTAGAAAAGCAACAAAACAGACAAATTAGGTGTGGGATGGAAATTCTTATAATTAATGCAAGAACAGTCCTAAGGACTTAAGTGTAAATTCTGCCCTTGGACGTTTCAAAGTAGCCGCGGGAAGGTATGACAATGGTGGTACATTTTACTTTGATAGAACACTGGTAACAGAAAGATTAGAGTATAAATACAGCCACTTAGAATGTGGGAAAATTGTCTTGAGTTAATTAATTACTCCCACTTTTATAGAGGGATTTCTAGAGTTGTAGAGAGAATTGCATGTATAGACAGACTAATTTAAGTTCATAGAAATTATACCTTTAACGATTTGCATATTGCTTGTACGCGTGTGCCAAATAATTTGGAATATTTTAATTGCTTTGGTCGCCTTTCAAGAGTTAATTACTAATTGAATTTTAAATGTAAGTCTGATGAGTCAGAATTTTTCATATTCTTAGTTTTTTTCATGAAATTACTCAGAAATGAATTGGACCATTTCCCATTCCAGTCAGAAATTCCAAACGGTTTGAAATAGTTCAGTTTGCACCATCTGAAAATCTAATCACATTTTTTGACAATTACAAAAACAAAATGTGTGCGGGAGAAAATTTTATTTCATCCATTAAACGGAAAATAGATCATTTCAGTGATTTAAAATTGAAATTAGAAGAAATAGTCTGTCTTTGATTTGCTGCAATGCTTTCCGTTGGTCCTGTGGTGGAATTTGTTATTGTATATTGAATTTTCGATAATAATTCATCAAAGGATTCTATCGATATTTTATAATATTGTTACGAGCGTGACCTTAGTTCATTATCCCACTTCTGACACCAGTTGTTACGAGCGTGACCTTAGTTCGTTATTTAAAACACAATATTTCGAATATAATTCAAAACTTCTTTCTTTATTTAACTTAACTGCTTACTCTCACAAATTCACAAATAATTATCAAATTTACTCTTTAATTATCGCTAGTTACTGTACTTCTAATTATCGCAATCCAAATATCTTATTTCGTTCACTTTCACTATCTGAAATAAGACTCGCCTCCTGGATGTGAGAGCGCCGTATTTATACTCTACGAATTATCCTAGAACTTTCCTGAATATTCCGTACTCCGGAACCAAACTTACTAAGATGATACTAACCTAAAGTTGTTTGTATTTCCAACAGATGTCGCTTGTGTCACATTGTGGCGCGTCACAATATTTTTAAAAAATCGCTTAGAATGAAGTCTTAGTTTTTCAAACAACTGATTAAACTCTGCTTTAAGCTTTCGTGATAAGGTTAATGGATGGAAATAAGTGGGAAAAGAACACGCTTTTGATATTTATAGAATATACAAGTTTTCCATTCAAAATTTCGCACTGCACTTTTCTCCACGATATCTTATGAAAAAAATATTCAAATTCATATGACATCCTAAACTCTGTACTGAGCAAATCAGTTTCTCAATTCAGACTCATGTGACACTGGCTAATTCTCATTAGACTGGCAGAAAAAAAAAGAGAAAATCAAAAAATTTTACTTAATTTTTAATTTTGATCCCAAGATTCTTGTAGTACAGGATTTCAGGTATGTAGAAATATTTATGGTCAGAAACGGATCGTTATCTTTGGGGCCTTGGACTAATACTATTTGGGAACCTATACATACCTAATTAACCCAAAGACTATCTAGTCTAGCTTAATCTTATTCTTGAAATTTTTTGTTTTGTTTCACGTTTTAGAAGCTCTCACCTATGGATGTGGAATAGATAAATTTGAGATGTTTTGCTCCTCGTATAGTGGCTTATGCTGACATCAAAAATTTTCTATGGGGATGGCCTGTATCTATACAAATTTATATGTATATTAAGATCTATGCGCAAGAGTTATGCACTTGCGTTTTCATTCTAACGTACCCACATTACTTGACAAATGACAAATTATATTTTAATTTATCGACGACCGACAGAGGCGATGGAAATAGTGTGTAATGTAAATTTAAAACCTTCATATTTGATATTTTATTCAAATCCAATAGTGTACTTATATTGTTGCAAACCAACGTCTTAGACTTTCTTTATGCCCAACGGCATCATATGATTCCAGATAAATAAAACCTCCAAAGTGGATTTCATTCCAATCCACATACAACAGGCATATTTTTTTTATTTACAATCTAATATTTAGTTCATTTGCCGTTAAAGTAAAACGTAAAGTGTAATACCTTTGACACACAGCTAGTATAACTACGATAGTTCGGATATCATTATATTCGCTTTACTATGCTAGGTAACACATCGCATAATAATTTTATCTGACAGCTTTTAAAACTTAGTAAAGCTTTGCTTTTCAAGAAATCGTCGAATATATTGTTAGTAAGTAAAGTGGGATCTATTAAGTATGGTAATATCAAATACATGTTTCTAAGATTAGCACTAAAGGCAAGAGTTAGAAGTAGAAGGTACCGAACTTTAGCATTTTTGGGAAATAAAACTGTAAAAAATGGACATTTTTAGACAAAGGTATTTGAAGAATAACTGAACTTTGTAACATGAGTACATTTTTTTAAATTTACTTATGTCAACAGAACAGATTGAAAATTCTCACTTCTGGGAAGTTGCTGTCCTGGGTTTTTCTGAGGAGAAATTCAAGAACATATTCAGAGTCGATAGAGCAACATTCCTGTTTGGCTAAGTTAAGCCACTTGCGTAAAGATGATACGAATTGGCGACTATAGCTGATCCTTTCGAAAAACAAATTGCAGTAGTTTTATGCGCATTCGCTTCATCACCCGAGTACAGAACTGTAGCAAGTTTGTTCGGAATCGGGGAATTAGTTCTGGAAGTCTCTAATGAAATATGTGAAACATTGCACGAGGAAGCTTTTAATGCCCCCAAGAGAAAATAAGGGTTTCCTCAATGCTATGGTGCAGTTGATGGATGTCACATAGAAGTAAACCGGCCAAAAGACGAAGCACACGAGATTTAATTTAATTTTAAGGGGTGGCATTCTACAATATATTCGCTGCTGTCGACCACCGGTATAGATTTACATATGTAAATGTAGGTATACCAGGTCGAAGCAACGATTCAACTATATTTGAATGTTCACTACTTAAAGCAGTTCACATAAATAATGAACTCTTCAAAAAGAACGCAGCAAAATCAATTCAAGGCATACAAGTGCCAATACTTTTAATAGGAGATTCAGCATTTAGGTTAACAAAATACCTAATGAAACCTTTTCCTTTCTATGTAGAACAGTCCTGGCGGAGAAAGGTTGTTTTCAATAAAAGACTGTCTACATACCGGCGTGTAGTTGAGAATGTGTTTGGTCAACTAAAAAGCCCGATTCAGGAAAGTAGGACGGGGCTCAGAAGTAAACATTGACAATGTAAATGTTTTCGTTTTCATAAAAATATCTGTGTATACTCCACAATATATGTAACAAAAGGAATGACAAAATAAATAAATTCTGGATTTACTACACTGAAAATCCAAACAAAAAGCAGCAGCCACAGAGAATCACAGCGTGCAAAGATGAAGACTTTTCTGGAAATTTTATTAGACAAATAATAGTGAAAACACTTCCGTAAGTAAATAAAAAATTTATTTATTTAATATCATTGCCAATATTTTCTTGTGTTTATTTCAATAATTTAATAACTTTATGATAATTTTCGATGCACTTATTTAAATATTTTCAAAATTTCTTCTCCCTTTCTTGACATGCTCCAGAAAACTGTCATTCAAATTTGGTCGTTTTGACACATGTTTTGAAGTTGATGCTCTTGATTTTGGCATGGACGATGAATCCGAAGACTTTTCTGGAAACTTTAATCCTCAAGGCAATGACACCGGAGATAACAGTTCCATCTGAGTGTCTTCCATTTCTAAATATATGAAATTTGTTTGACATTTACAAACTCTTCGAAATATAATATTTACCAAAAACAAATGCGTTCTACCATCATCTCCTTGATATTGTTGCTTTTGTAGCTTCCCACAAACTCATTAATTACATTATAATATTCCCATTCTGAGGGCGAACCTCCTATAGGACTAATCTTTTGCTTCTCAACTCTAAAATGATGAAAAATAAAATTTAAATCAGCAATCCATAAAGTACATAATAATTTATGCTCACCTATATTTTTTATATAAATTGTTAATCCTTGTGCGTGTCTAGAACTTTTCGCCTTTTAAAACACTTTCCATCACTTTAAATTAAGCTACCAAAACTCTCTCCTCGAATGACGCCCGTGTTTTTCATGAATGTCAACTTGACATGTGTCATAAAATAGTGAATATTCCCGAAAAGGCTTACTTGAACAAAAATTCAGAAGCTAAATAAATTTGTCACTATCTAAAAGTGGCGCTGCGATCATTAAAAAGTTCCGTACACTATGGAAAAAACCCAAGTATTTATACTAGTCTCGTAGCAGTTTGCTCGGCTTGTATTATGCTGGTATGCAACGACACACAAGTGGTTTATACGTGTACTATGGTATATGTACTAGCTGTGTGTCACAGGTATAAAGTGTTTTCTTTTCGTTAATATATATATTTCTTTAAAAGTAAAATTTTTAAAAAGTGTTTACAAGGTGTTTAGCTTCAGAAGGAATAGATTCGTAAGTGATTGGCATTTTAGATTTTTTATATTCTTAGGAGAAACATGTGGCATCATGTGATGCCATTGAGCTTACATAATTTCTTCAGTATTTTATTATCCATATAGTGTTACCGGCTCATTATTTTTGTATAAGAATAATAGACTTTCGGTATATATAAAATTTTTGTTTTTCATGATATGCTTACACCTTTTCTGGTCATATTATATCGAAAAATATCAAAGTAATTGAAATATCAGAATGTTTCGTTTAACTTTCAGAAACGAACGGCATAACAAGATACTCAAATTGATGACTTTTTTTATTTTTTACCTTCCGATTTAGAATGTAGTGTACTAGACAGCAATGATGACGATTTCGTTCAAGACTGCTTCGGTGAATTATGCAAGGAATAGGTATAATGAAATTGATGGGGATGGACTTCAAGATTCTCACAAAACAAGAAATCAATGACATTACAGATGTCAGTGTCCACATCGGAGCATCTCAGTAACTACATATGGGTTTCAGGTAAAGATAACGACTTTAACGGAATTCGTCTAGCCTATCAAGACGAAGCCAAAGTATTCGTAAATTGATTTAAGCCATATGATTTTCTCAAATATTTTTTCAATGACAATTTGTTGGAGATGATCATATAGCATTCGCAGATTTATTTTAACCAAGAGCAAATAAGTTTAACCCAAGCACAAATAAGTTTAACCCAAGCACAAATAAGTTTAACCCAAGCACAAAAAAGTTTTCAATTTCAATTCAAATCAACATTTTATTATTTCATTTTGTGATTAAGAACAACTTCTTCAAACATGACGTTAATATGAAAGATATTATAAAAGGTGATATAGATAAAATTTCTGAACAAATAGTCAGTGCAAACGCTGCCCTTCCATTGCCTTAGGGATGAGTAAAACCAAGTTCATTACGTAATTGGTGCAGTCAGTCGGTGGGACTTGTTGCACGCTTCTTCAATAACTGTAACAATGTTATGCTCTCTACTTAAATCACCTAAAACTGATCATGTGTACGTCGTCAATTAAAAAACGATTGTTCTATTGGGTTGAGCATAGGAGAATAATGGGGCAAGAATTTCAGAGCAAAATTAGTCGATGATGAAGAATCGTAAACCTGCTGCGTTCGATTCTAGAGTAATTTTAACTTTCTTCTTAGTTTTCTCTGAATTTCAATTGATTACGATTTACTCCACATTACTTGGGCAGCTTGGGTTGCCATTGATCAGAACTGCCTGCGCTGAAATATCAGTTACTGCCCATGTTAATGAATTAAAGAAAATTTTATAGAAGATCACTTTAAATCTGCAATCGATATTGTTGCTTCAAATAAACTGAGCACTGTGATGAATGATGGAACCCGCACAAACTAATTGAAAAATCGGCACTTCATTTCTTAGCGATAAAGTTTTGCTATTATCTATTCTGACAATTTTTGGCGTGGCGATGCTTTATTTTCGACGAATTTTGCTCTAAATGATTGCCAATATATTTGAAGCCCAATATTGTTTTTAATGACAAAATGAAGTAATAAATGTTGAATTGAAAGCTTTTGTATTAAACTGTCTTATTGAGAATTTAGTATAAACTTATTTGCTCTTGGGTTAAACTTATTTGTGCTTGGGTTAAACTTATTTACTCTTGGATCAAACGTATTTGTGCTTGGTTTAAATTCATTTGCTCTTGAGTTAAACTTATTTGAGCTTGGTTGAAATTTATTTGCTCTTGGGTTAAACTTATTTGTGTTTGAGTTAAACTTGTTTGTGCTTGAGTTAAAGTTATTTGCTCTTGGGTTAAACTTATTTGCTCTTAGTTTAAATAAATCTGCGAATGCTATATATGAGTCAAATAGATACGCCTTTCATTGTAAAACTGCAACCCTTATCAATTACTGTCGCAGCAGAGGACAAATTTCGAAAATAAGGCCTGTTATAATGGATCGTCATAGGCCATTTCATGAAGCCAGGTCCGATGGAGAAATGCTGTCATTAGGCGAACAAATGGTTCCGTTCAAAGGAAAGAGCTCTGCAAAGCATTATATGGTAGGAAAACCAAAAAAAACAAAAAATCTACAAAATATGGTGAAGGGCTAGTCCAGATGGATATGTTCGCTGTTTTGAGATATACAGTTATCCGTTTATGTTATGGGATTTCAAGTACCGCTAATAAAATATTTATGGATAACCTTTTAACAAGTCTTATCTTATCTTCGACAAAACAGAGTTTCTGAAGTTAAACTTAAATTACTTCAGGTGAAGCAACTTATGCAACATCATCAGACAATGTAACAGTACTGCGTTGGCTGGATAATAAGGATGTGCACGTGATATCTAATTATGGTGGCCTTAAACCACAAGATGAAATAACTCGATGGGATAGGAAGAAATGACAATACATTAAAGTTGCACGGCCCTATGTTATAAAGAGTATAACAAATTCATAGGGGGGGTGGGGGCGGTTGACTTGCTGAATAGGATGATAAGTCACTACCCACATGGATTTAAAAACAAAAAGAAGTAGCAAAAAATAGGGGACGACCTGGTCAATCTAATTCTGATGCTGAAAAACCAAGAAAGAAAAGTTTAGTCCCATCAAAGACACCAGACTGCATACGCTCTGACGACAATGGTCATTTTCCTGAAAAGTTAGCTGTTGAATCTGCCCCAAGGTGCCACAGTTCAATGTTCTTCCGAAGAACGCTCTAAAAATGTTACAAGTGCAATGAACCGGTTTACCCTGAATATATGCGAAAATTTCATACAAAAACTAAATGTTTAATTAAAAATACAGTTTGACAATTGTAATAAAAATAATTACTTAACTCTGATGTTTAATTATTACCTCAATTAGAAAATAATGATTACCGCGCGCGAAGCTATTTTCATATGTAGTGGTCGGTATTATAGGTTACAAAAACACCCACTGGCGTCATACGACGCCACATCCCTAAATCCCCTCTAGGAGGTCTGTTATATATTTGTTATCTTTTATGTTGTAAATTGACTTAAAATACACGTCGCCACCAAGTAAAAAAAATTATACGAATTGAATCATAATTTTGACCATGGCATGAAGAGGTTAGGTAACTACAAACAAATTTAGTGTATATGTGTTTTTTATATTTTAATTTGTTTGACTGTAATTGGATTTATAAGAATCTGTATTGGATGAACTTGGAATTTAAATAAATAAATAAATAAAAGTGACATCTTGCTGAAAATAGCCCAATCGCAAAGTTCGTAAGTATGCCGTGTTTAAGCTTAAGCAGGCCATACACGATCCGTTTTGCAGTGGTTTTACCGTAAAACCACGGCAAAACGGAACATGTGTGGCGAACACCACGTTTTGAGGTTTTGATGCCTACTAAAACAAGAATTCTGGTCCTGCCAGAAATTTTTCTCAAAACGTGGGTAATACTTGGGCAAAACGTTACGTGTGTGGTGATTTCCGCTAAAACGTGGTTTTGTGCTCGTTCATGATCAAAGTTAGCTTAATAATAAGCTAAGAAAGTAACAGGCAGACGGACATGCAAAAATCAAAATAACTTTTAATTTTATGCATGTGTCCAATCAAAACACTCGAGAATACTTCACAAGCCATGAAACAGACTCCCTCCCTACCACATACGAGGCCCAACGGAGTCCTTACATTCTAAAATATTTGCAGTGTTCTTATGTACAACTGACAAAAGTTTGATTTGAATAGCTCCTCCGCCCTAAACTACTATTCACACAGAAAAATGGTGTTCCGTTAATCTTAAGCTTGTTTTCTTATCTTCCGAACCGTGGTAAAATTTTTCATACCTTTCCTAACAAAATTATTTAAAAAAATTTGTCTTAACCAAATGACTACGATTCCTCAAACAAAAATTCTCAAGCTGAGTAATCATTGCAATGTCGCTGGCGTTATGGGATGCCGTGGGCTGATGATATCGAATGTAGCCGCCTACAGATTCGGACTACGGCTGCACATACACATGCAATTATTTATTTGTAATCAAAAGTATTTTATTATTTTCTTAAGTAATGTATATAGGAGGTGTAGCCTTTGTGAAGGTAAGGAACCAAGCTTTAAATTACTACCAGACTATTTTCCTGTATGGATAGTAGTTTAGGCGCTATAGCATATTTAAAGTCAATGTTTGGCACTTTTCCATAAGCATCAATATAGAACATTTTAGAAAACAGACTTCGAACGCACACATAAAGATTTCTGTTTCATGGCTTGGGAAGTATTCACGAGGGTTTTGGTCCAATCCATTTTGCTTTAGCATCATTATTTCTATGTGTTGCAAACGGAATGACAATCTTAGTACAGCCTTTAGATTTCATCTAGGGTATAAAAAACAAAATGTTCACGCTCATAAGATATTGCTTTCTGTATGCCATGATTCGAACCAAAAATTCTAAGAAATTTCATCAAATGAGACAAATTGCTTGACGGAAAATATTTCGAACTATTCACGAAAAATCAATGTACCAGACAACAACCAGATGTAAAAAGGCAGTTCGCAGAAATTCTATCGAAAATCCGACCGAAAAATTTCTTGGAAGCCCGCAGTGCCTAGATAAGAGTATTGTCTGTTCTGCAACTTTCTGGTGCGAAAGCACGTATCATACACATTTGCCAAATCCTTCAAATCATCTTGATACTAATCAAGATATGCCTTTAAATTTCTTTATTACAGATTTTTTCCAACATTTCTACACATTATTAGATAAAGAAAGACGGAAGAAACAAAATTAGATTAGATTCTTTCCTGTGATATGTCGCTATATATTATCGAAGACAACTTATTATCTTCATATTCGCCAAGTTTTGCTAACAGATGGCGGACCGTTTTGTGAGCAGATGATAAAGTACTACAGTGGCGACTAAGTGAGAAGAGGTAACAACATATTGTACGCGGCGGTGGCATATCTATATGTATAAAATCAAAGCCTTAATGTCTTAGACACACAGCACTCTTAATGAAGAAATAACTAACGATTCATTAGTCTATAATGATTCATTATAAACTGCGGACACACAGCCATTTCTTTAATTAAGTTGTGCTGTCAAACTGGTTTTGATGAACTTATCACCTTAAAGAAGCAATATGGATCGAATTAACGCGATAAGCTTTGTTTTCATTTATTTTATTTTCAATTTAACAATTTCCAAATGAGAAACACATTTTATTTAAAAAAATATTAAATAATATAATTTGTTATTTGCATTTCTTTGCATTTCTTCTTCTTATTTTTCAAATCGGCAGATGCACAGCGGAGCTCCAGATTTACATTATATGCCAAATCTAGTACATTTTTCCTCATTATAGCTATAATGAAGGAGGAAAACACTTCATTAGTGTATTTCATTATCATCTGATTTTCGAGCTATAATGACATATACTATTTGACACACGGCATTTTAATGAATAGTTAGTACAAATGATTCATTAGTTCGTGCTGTGTGTCTAGGGTATAAGCCTAGTATGGAGTTCGGGTATTGGTAAAATTTAACGCGGTCTCTACAAAATAGCAGTTTAGCGCTGGTAAAAAGTTGACATAAATTTTGTGTGGAGAAAACGAAGTGACAACTATTAAAATCACAATTAATTGAAAGTATTTTTAAAAATGTTAATTGATTATTATTTATAATGGCTATAATTTATCAATTCGCATTCGTGATTATTGCTGCGGCAAGTCGAAGATTGCATTGTTGTCAAAGAAATACATGAGTAAACTGAATAAATTAGATTTTTCAACAATCAAAGAAATGTTTAAATTTTAAAATATGTAGAAAGTAGTGGAGACTTATAAAGCGCCATTTATCTTTTAATAGAGAAAAAGTCCAATTTTACCAGTAAAACTCCGTACTGGCAAACTATTTGTAGCAGAATAATGATTTGCATCTTAAAATAAAGATAATGAAGAAGTCTAGTAAATAACGTCGGCAAAAATTAAAAAAAAATTTGGAGTGGAGATAGTAGCTCGGAAACTTCTTTAAAATGGTATAAATTGAAGTTTTTTTTTAAATCATATTCCTGTTTGTAGGTATTCTCATTTCTTTAGATTGTGATAATTTTAGAAAGATAAAGCCTAGATCTAGTGAATAACTTCAAGTTTTTTTTATCTTAAGTTGTGCTTTTTTTTAATTATTTGACTCTAATAAAATTTTTGTTTTTTCTCCCGATATTTCACCGGAGGGAAATTGCAATATTTCGTTGAAAGTAGTTGAAATACAATGCAAAATAATGTATTTAACAATTATGTGCAAAAAATTTAGAAGATTAATTCTCGTTAAAACTTTGCAATTTATTTGAACTGCAAATATTCATTTTTCGTCTTTTACGCTAGATGTCTCTAATGTCTTCTGTGGTCTAGGTCTCGGCTAATTTTATATGAATTTTCTCACTTTCAGGACACAAACCTACGTATAGTAAATATTATTGCCTACAGGCTCGCTGGAATCTAAATTGAAACATTTGCCGATTACCGGCTCCTCTTAATTCTCCACTTGGAATTCTGTAACTCCGGGAATTTGTATTGAGAATTACCAAACTCCCAGTATTGTCTGCTTTTTTAATTTGTATTTTCTGAAGATACCTAGGATTCAAGGAATTTTCAAATTAAATTATGGACTCAGCGCTAATCCTGGCTATATTTATAAAAACAAATTATGGAAACCTTGCAATACTTACAGAGAAATATGGATTTTGGTATTTCAAGGTACCCGCTAAAAATTTTAAATCACGCGAAAATGATCAATTTGGTCTTGTCTTTAAGCACAGAAGAAATCCTATATAAATCTTAAATATGCACGTCAAAGCTTGTAGATAGGATGAAATCGCATCTACATGTTTTCCAATAATTAGATATGTAATAACTTTCTAAGTCCGATAAATGGTTTCGGAGATAACTGCAAAAGATGTGAATCAGACTTTCTTATGATGAAAAAATTGCCGTTTTTTGGTACAAAAATGGCTATATTTTCCACTCATCTTTATGAAGAACTGGAAAGTCGTGGAAATTTATTTTTCTATGAGAGAAATGTTCGCAATAGAGTATTTATGGATGTGAAATAGAGAACGGAATAAATATGTACATACAAAATATAGGAACTGGGGTGTATATGACCCAAGTGCATAAAGTCGGTCTTTCTGCGTTGGGGAGTTGGGGAGTTTTATTCGGAGAAAACGGAAATTCTCATCTCCCAAACTCCCACACTCTCTGTGTTACAGAATCCGAACCCTGGATTTGTAAAAAGCTGAGTAAAATTTTTGCTTGGGATTTTACCAGCGGTAAAATTTATATGTAGCCCGAACTCTGTACTGTGTTACTGGAACTACATACACTGTAAAAAATGTGTACACTTGTTGCCACAAAGCTTGGTATTTTCCCCTAAAATGTAGGGAGTATTCCCTAAAATGTAGGGAATATTCACTACATTTAGGGAATACTCCCTACATTTGTGAGAATATTCCCTACATTGTAGGAAAAATACCTAAGCTTTATGGTAATAATTGTGCACATTTTACAGTGTACTAGGCTTTATCAGAGGTCGTTGATTACCGAAATTTAAGTAAATGAATGACTGAATTTAACCAGAAGTGAATAAGTGTTATAAAAGTGAGCTAAGTATGCTTAGCGCATGAGAATAGATTTCGGGCTTCGTTATGTTTACTGCGGCGGGCATAAGGAAGCTTCTGTCATAATTACAAAGTTTAAAGTTGAGCGTAAGAAATGGGTTCGGGCATATATAGTGCTAACTTTTCTAACCTG
Organism: Dioctria linearis; assembly: GCA_963930735.1. NCBI lineage: Eukaryota > Metazoa > Arthropoda > Insecta > Diptera > Asilidae > Dioctria > Dioctria linearis. Next base: position 52,115,231 of record OZ005741.1, on the reverse strand, counting down.
GCCTATCTATCTAAGAACCTAATGACAAAGTTGGTGACGCTGGCCAGTTTGATATTGAACTGGAGTAGGTCTTATTTCTACTCTGTTGTAACTGATAGCTTTGTAATAGACAATCTATGAAGTTGGAAAAGTTAGCACTGTGAGTCCGGCTTAATTTCCATATTACAAATTTTTGCTTAGATTTGTAATGAAAGCTACATACAAGCTCATTCTAACTTTAAATATACTTGCCAAAAATTTCACGTTAATAAGAAAAACTTCTTAAAACGCAAACTCTAGGAAACACCAACAAATCCCTTCTTTCCGTGTTACTTGTAATCAACTATGTACATCTACATATATATGTATGAACGTAGATGGAATGGAGTAATATTTTCATAAGCTAAGTAAATTTTCGCTCTCTACATTTCACGAGTAATAAATAACACAACACTCAGGAGGAATTTAAAGTTGGCAACCTTTCACTAATTACCTCCAGAGAGCTTAAGATTTGCGATTATATTCGGGAAAAATTGTTTTTTATTTTAATAATTTAGGCAGTGTGGTATGTAAGAAAATAAATTACGTGCCACCAACCGACATGATAAATGGCAGTAATTAAATTGCGTGTACCTACATACTATGAGATGAGCTCTTCTTAGATATGGACCATTTTGTATACACACTTAAGACGCCAATTATTGCCTTTTGAGCAGAAATGTTTCTTCTGTTTGGATGCTTGCTTTAAATTTTGAACTTTTTAACACATTGAAAATAAAATTTTTAAGATTTTTTCCTTTTCTTTTAAATAATGTAAAAACGATTTCTTACCATCCAAGAATTGGAGGACATGTTATTGCTAGTGCTAAGAACCAAACTACTAAGATCATAGTTAATGCCAGTCGTTTCGATCTACGTTTTCTGGAGTATGTCAGCGGTTGTGTAACAGCCAAATATCTAATAGAAAAACAAAGTAAAAAAGACAATTTTAAAAAGATCTTTAGGAACTTGTGTCGAATTTTCCTTCTACCTGTCAACACTAATTGCACATAAACTGAGAATAGATGCCGTGCACAGTAATACATCGAGAGATATCCAAATATCACAAAGGATCCATCCTAACTGCCATGAACCTGGAATAAAAAAAAGATTAAACTGAATTAGAAATGCTTTGAACGCTATTTCTAAAACTAATGACAATATAGAAAAGATTAATTTTAGTAATTTTTATAAGGGTGGCATACAACAAAAGGAACTTAATGCATCGCATGATTTTGATAGGAAAAATTTCAAGATTATCGAATAAGGACAAGCACAAGGAAAACTCTTCTAAATTTGACATTTCGTATTGAAATTGGAACCAGATGTGCACATATTTCCTTTAGTGCTGACCCAAACTACTCAAGCTGCTCGCAGTAGACCTCCTTTGTTATTGCTTGGTTTGGGTTCAAAAGTTCAAAATGGACTAAGCCTTCCATATCCTATGTTTTTTTTAAATTTCACAATTCTTGTTACCGACCTCAACATATTCAGGACTTTTTATTTTGACCTTGAGTTCTCTTGTAACAAATTTTACTGTGGTACTTTTCGTTTGCGTGTATTTAGGTTGTTGTAATGGAAAACGGATCCGGATTACTTCGAGGAGTTTGGGAGCTGTAGATTGTGGACCAGGTTTCTATGTGGGATCTTCTTTCGCAGCTGTATTGCTTCATCAGGCGTCCTGCTATGTTATTGGTGGCTCATGTTCCGAAGATTTATCTTCGCTAATATGTCCCATTTCTGCAAAAGAAGGTAAATCTGTCGCTAGTAAAGTAAATATTCCCATTTTTGGGATCGATAAGTTAGAGAGGTTAAATATATCTGAAATTTGTAGCAGGAATATGTGCCGGCAGGTTGATTATGAAAAAAGTGGGATGATATTGGGCTTGTACCATAAGGTACTTATCAATAGTAAGAATTTTTGGCAGCATTTTAAAACGTTTCGTTGGGGTAGTATCTGTTGTCTTCTTACTTACGAAGGCTAATACCATTACGAAATATTTTCCTTTCCAAATTTCCCAGGTTTTACATGTAGGTGATTGGTGAATTTGAATGCCAAATTTGGAAGCAGTTAGTATGGTCGAATCAATTTTTCGTACAGTAGGAGTTTGGTCGGAACTAAGAGCCAGTGACTAATGGATCCAAGAGACCGTAGGTTAGCATTTGCATTTCTAAAGGTGAATTGGGCATGGGACTTGAATATAAGGAGGTTGATGGAGGATGTTCCGAGGTATTTGGCTGTACTGAAATGTTTTATTTTTTTAATTGTTGACTTCTATTTCAATATTGTCAGGCTTTGGATGCAAATATTTTCTGATTTTGTAATGTTTATTTTGCTGGCCCATTTATTCTAGTATAGACATATAGTTTTACAATATATTGTTTAACATTTTGTACAGCGAATTTTGACGGGTCTCAACTCTAATGTTCGAAGCGGGAGGAAAAAATCGGAAGTAATCGCTTTTAATCACATTTAAGTTAGATATCACAAAACCCAATTAGCGGTTTGATTTGGAAAACCTGTCGAAAATATTATCCATATCAATGTCGATCTCAGAGTGGACAGACATTAAGGATTCATATCCAGATACTCTTCCTCGTGCTAAGATTGTAGAAATAAATAAGACGCAACCGATTCTGTCACGGGTGAAGTAAATGACTGAGAGTGAGAGGTTGCACCTTGATTCACATTCAGAGGAATAGGAGTAATAGTGCATGATATGTTCTTGACTATTTCCTTTGCTGGGAACTTAACTGATCTTGCTTTCTTCTGAAAAAATGTTATCAATGGTCAGTCTTCTGCTTTCTACTTTCGCAACTATTTCTACCTCCATCCCTAAATATAAATTAAAAGTAAACGTGAAGTTAAATTAAACAACACTACTTCAATTAATACGAAAGTATAAGAAAAGCAACGCCAACTACCGCAGAGGAAAGCGAATGGGTTTTATTTTTACAGTTTTGCCGTAAAAATTCTGAAGAAAAATTTGTAGAATTAACTATAGCGGCACTCGAATCAATCCAACTGATGGTTTTCAGCCACCAATAGTGTATAAAAATTCGAAAGGAAAATTTTCAAGTAAATTTCTAAGAACAAAATGTATGATTGCCAACGCTCATAAATATCTTTACCGATCCAGATCAGCTAAGGCACCTGAATCAATATAACTCTTTGGAACCATTGTTCGCCGATAATAGTGCATGAAAAATCTAAAGAAACATTTTCAGACCTTTCTAAGAAAACTGAATGCTTGTGCCCCTGTCCGAAAGAGTGAACCACCGGATTCAATGCACCAATTCGTTTGGACCCTTGTCGGTGAATTATTCCTTCAAATTTAATGCTTCCCTACGAACGTAAAATTGTGACAATTCAGGCTTGAATCAGTGCCGTTATGAAAAATTAACGGGTCCTAGACGTTGATTGCATGGAACTAGGGTTCTATTGGAAGAACCGTAAAACAAAATTTGTTAAGTCAACGCTTAAATACAATTGCGACGGGCAACTCCAAATGACATAAAAATGACGCTGTCAATCTTCTAAAAGGACAGCGTCTTATGCAAGTCTACGAGTAAGAAACTAAAGGAGAGGCCATTGCGTGTATATATATGCCATATTTGAGTGCCGAACGTGATGCTGTGTCTCACTTTCTAACATATGGTTGTATTTTTGTCTATATGTACCCTAGGTGTCACTTTTGTTTATGTTCGGTAACAAAATTTACCCTAGCACAAAAGCCGTAAGTAAGGTTAAAATTGGAAGGGTACTAAATAGAAAACATTTATTTTTTTAATAATAAGCTGGGAATTAAAATATTGGTAAATGTTTGTAATTTTGATAAAAGTAAAAGAATTTTAATATATTTTCTTATTATGGATTTACAAAAAAAGAAATTTTAAGGCAAGTTATTGGGCAATTGAAGATGGAAACAGGCTTTCTGGGGAACCAGGAATCTCAAAAAGTTGTTTTGTATTTCTAGCTCTCACTATACTGCTGCTGGTATAGAATTTTGCGTCATACTTTCAAAAACCGCGCCAAAATCCCTTGCATAAACTTTTTTTTCCATCCGCCTGCAATGCGAATTTTTTATAGTATGTGTATAAACTTACACATTTTTGAGATTGGCACGAAAATTGTTGTTGATGGGCCTCTCCTTTAGTTTCTTACTCGTAGATGCAAATGCGTAAATTACGACGGGTGACGATCAGCGGTCGACGAAGTTGACGTCGGGATTGATCAATTTCTAATTTTCCCGTCGTCACTGCACTACTACAAACAAAACCAAACGAATGAAATTGTTGTGGCATTTAGTTTTGTCAAATTTGTAAATTTCAAAAAAATGAATTTCGATGAAAAATTGATTGAGGAAGTGCGAATCCATAAAATAATTTATGACATACAAGACAACCAGTATAGACGAGTTGACGAAAAAGACACAGTTTGGTCCACTGCAATTCTTTCAAAATAATATAAAATATTCTCGATAGAAATCTGTTTCAAAACGGTCAAAACTAATAACAAATGAAATTTCAGTATCTTCTTCTTTCACAATCGCCGCTCACCGCCTGTCATTGCTATTGTACTGTCAATTTTTCGACTACCTACCTGTTTTGACAGCGAATTTCCCGCTGCCATCTCTCGTCGGAAAATCAGATAAGCCTAGTACTAAGGTCCGCGCTAAACTAAATTTTAGCGGATCTTCAATAGCGGGCCGTTCTTTAGCAGCGAAAATATGACAGCGGATGCTCAGAGAAAAGATATATTAAAAACAAGAAGAAGAAGGACTTTGCAATTTTTTTACGGAAATACAACGCGCGGTCATAATACTTCTAAAAACAGGTAGTTAAAATTATTTCGAAATATGAAAAGTATAAAAACAATATGCATAATGTATACAATAAAAAAAATTTACAATGATATTGAAAATTCGGCCACAAAGAGAAATCCAATTCATCCGTACTTAACTACAAAAATTCGGTCAATAAATTTATCAAATCTCAGAGCTCTTATTTTTAGCGCGCTTAAGAACGGCCCGGGCGGATAAATTCAAACTAAATTTTTTGGAGACTTACTTGTGGTGCCATCTCTAATCAAAGCCCGAAAGCGCATTCACCTTAGTACTGCTCTCGCTAAAATTCAAGATAAATTTGCGCCAATATCTTTTAGCGTGCTAAATTTTGTATGAAAATTTAGCTTAGCGCGGACTAAGCTATATAGGCAAAAAAAAATTTATGATCGCTGACCAATTTTTTTTAAACTCGAAATTGTGTTCTTTTTCATTAGCAATCGACGCAACAAAAATATAAAAACATCTTCATAATTGGGCTGCAAGCATTACGTGCCATTTTCTAAACAATCAAATACTAAAATAAATATGCATTCCAAAATTACTTACTATACTGTGATAGGTATTATAGATGACCTTTCGACACTATATAAAAACGTAAGAGAATTCTAAAAAATGTGTACACGTTTAAAAGACGAAAATTTAAGAGCGAATGACTATTGTACCCAATCCACTATTGCTACTCATAAGAAGACAAACAAACCATACAAACCAAACCGTACTACATACTAAAATTATCCTGTTAATCTTTTACAGCGCGTTTATTCAATTTACCGCGAAGGTTATGTGGCGCTTGGTTGGGGGGGGGGGGTGTCATGAGCCCCAATACCCCACCGCTGTATACGCGCCTGCTCTCATTGAAAGTTGAATGTATAAATACAGAGAATGTGAAGCGTATGAGCATATTATGCTTATAACAGACATGGGGTATCGATATCTAGCTATTTGGAATACTTCCGTTTATACACTATGTGTTATATCAAACACTCCCAATGTATCCAGAAAACTAGTGGGTATAGAGTAGATATATAGATATCAATACTTCAAAAATTACTGGGTATACCCCAATCATCGGCATTTCTTACGTTGCCCAGCGCCATCTAGTAGTTAAATATAATATGATAGTGTGTCAAATTAAGAAAAAATCTGTCTTTGCTTTCTCAAGAGAGCGTACAAAATGAAGAACTAAGCATGGAGTCGAAGGGACAAAATGTTCACTTCCCGGGAAAAATAATAAAAAAATTAAAAACCTTCGACCACACTTTTCTTCGTTTCACACAAAATTATGCCTTTTTCGCTCAAAATCTTGAATTCGTCGTATATTTACAATTAATTGTAGCCAGTAAGCCTGCATTAAAGTTAATTTATTTATCACTGCCATTTATAAATTGTTTGCGCTTAAAAATCTGTCAACTGAATTGAAATGTCAAATTACGGCTTGTCACATCAATGCCCCCGTTTATGTCCGTCAGGAGTCCTTAAATATCTACATATTCGGAATATCTCGATATCGATACCCCATGCCTGTCAAAGGCATTACATCCAACGAAAATGAGTGATAAACTAATCACTTAAGAGATGTTACCCAAGTTATATTCTTAAAAATGTTGTTGCTGTTATCTTATAATATTTGAATGAGCTTTGTTTACTTTCGCTATACTCGAAAGAGATTAAATGGGTGTTACCATAGATGACATACGAACTAGTTATGGTATACCAGAGCCGACTGATTATGGAATAAATGTATGATGCATTCCGGACTGTACCACAGCACGGCTTAGAGCGTGCGGAGAGCAAGTGTTTCTTTAACAGCAGTTTTGTATCCATCGTATCCATCATTTAATCATTTTGTAGTCCATTACGGAATACATAACCAGCCATATAAATTTTGTAAACTCTGCTCTTGTATTGCGTGCGAAATCTAGTTCCTGTGCCATCTGTGGTGTTACTCATACTGGATTCTTTAATGGTTTAAGAAAAATGAGAATTTCGTTTGATAGCGACTTCACATTTTGGCCAAAGCGAAATTTATCTTCCTCGTAAAACTTAAGAGAGGTGCCAGATTTTAAAAAGCTCAACATAATTTAATAAATTTATTTTGTCCTCAAAATAAATTCAAAGGAATTAATAAAAAAAAAAAACTGAACAAAACTAAATCTAAATATCCCAGTCAATTCAAATATGTTAATTCAATATTTCAACAACTAAAGGGCCATCAGTACTCAGCACAAAAGTTTCAGTATAGGACACCAGACTGTTGGCAATAAAATTTACTATACCTAGGTTTGTGTCATATAAAATTAGCCTAGACCTAGACCACAAGTCACATTAGAGACATCTAGCGTAAAAGACAGAAGCCCAACATGCGACAATTTAAGATGAAAAATGTAAATTTGCAGTTAAAATAAATTGAAAAGTTTTAACGAGAAATCATCTCCTAAATTTTTTCCCCACATAATTGTTAAATATACTATTTTGCTTTGTGTTTCAACAACTTTCAACGAAATATTGCAATTTTTCATCGGTGAAATATCGGGAAAAAACAAATACTATTAGAGTCAAATAATAAAAAAAGCACAAAATATTCAAATTTCAAAATTCAATAAAAAGATAAATTGGATAAAAATTGTATTAATTTATTTAGCGATCTGCAACTCCGTGGTGTTGGAAATAAAATTGATTTTTCCATAGTTCTTCTCACTGAGTCGCCACTGTAGTACTTTATCATCTGCTCACAAAACGGTCCGCCATCTGTTAGCAAAACTTGGCGAATATGAAGATAATAAGTTGTCTTCGATAATAAATAACGCCATATCACAGCAAAGAAATTTAAAGGCATATCTTGATTAGTATCAAGATGATTTGAAGGATCTGGCAAATGTGTATGATACGTGATTTAAGTGAAAAGAAATTCTTACTTCGCCTTCGCACCACAAAGTTGCACAACAGACAAAACTCTTATCTGGGCACTGCGGGCTTCCAAGAAATTTTTCGGTCGGGTTTTCGATAGAATTTCTGCGATCTACCTTTACACATCTGGTTGTTGACTGCTACATTGATTTTTCGTGAATAGTTTGAAATATTTTCCACCAAGCAATTTATCTCATTTGATGAAATTTCTTAGAATTTTTGGTTCGGCTCGGGGCATACAGAAAGCAATATCTTATGAGCGTGAGCATTATTGTTTTTTATACCCTAGATGAAATCTTAAGGTTATACTAAGATTGTCAGTTTGTAACACGTAGAAATAATGATGCTAGAGCAAAATGGATTGGACCCATGCATAAAATTAAAAGTTATTTTGATTTTTGCATGCCCGTCTGTCTGTCCGTCCATACGATAACTCGAGAGCGCGTGTACTTTGAAAGCTTTTTAAACATGGGATTTAAAAAAAAAATGCAAAATTAGGTTTGAAAATGGGGCAAATCGGCTCACTCTTTCGTACGGTTGCCATACAAAACTTTCATTTTTCACTACATAGGTATTTGGACAAATCACAAACGAGCATTCATCTAGGGTATCATAAGAATTGGTTTAATACCAATTCTACCTTTTTTACTTGTTTCTTATAAATTACTGGAAATTTTTCTTATGCATTAGATTGCCGAGAATGATCTAATAAAGTTGAATTGATTCGGGTGCTCGCAGCGCTTGAGCCTAGAGAGAACGTTCTTTTGATATACGGATGGCTCCAAAATAAATGAGGGAGATGGGGCAGGAGCATTTGGTTCAAGACCTCGGGTTGACATATACACAGCCCACAGAAACAAACATATCTATAATATCTTTTCTGACTGCAGAGCTGCATTACTGGCTCTTCAATCAAATAGATTCAACTCCAATCTGATTTGGGATTGGGACTGCCTGCTGGAGTTAATAAAATTAACGCACTCCAATTTATTTGCACAAATATGGGTGCCTTTACACTGCAATATCGCTGACAACGGGCTAGGGGTCCAACTAGCCAGGAAAGGATCCGAAATGGAATTCCTACTGCCAATACCCTTCAGTTACGCTGCCTGATGAGAGGGGTTGCGTTTACCTGTGCCCTTTCCGTCACACAGGTGAAAAAAGTTGTTTTTAAAGTGATTTTAGTTCGATTTTTTTTCCATCTATTTTCGTAAGCATCAAACAACATAAATTTACTATTTCCAGACAGTTTCCTCATTGCTGGCACCGTACTAGACGCTTTTTTTTCGTTAAAAACCAACGTCTTGTCGGCCGTAGTCTTACACATTTATTCCCTATCACAATCCATTCGATTTGGCTATTGACAATCAACCGAATTTCTGCCTGACAAATTAATTTCATTTTGTTTCTTCGATAACTAATCCAGCTCGTATAAAAATTACAGCCATAATAAAATAATTTTTTTTTTTATTAATTTTTATCGAAAAAAAGCATCTGGCACATGCGAGCAGCAAAACAACTGTCTGGAAATAATGAAATTATATTATTCAATGTTTATATGTTTATAAAAGCCAATAAAAACGAAAAAAAAATCGAACTAAAATTATTTTGTAAACAGCTTTGTTTACCTGTGGAACGGAATGAACACAGGTAAACGCAACCCCTCTCACCTATTGAGATGGTGACGCTGCTAGCTCTCGTACTATATGTAAGAATTTTTAATGATCTGCAACTGGCTACTGCTGTTGACGCGTTGGCTGAAAGGAGGCATTGCTAAATTGACGCGATTTTGGAATTAGAATAAACCATTCCTAGTTTGAAAATAATTTATTTATTTACCTAAGGTACCTATAATATATATAAGTTACTGAAATATTGTGTCAATTAAAATATGTACTAAATTACATTATGCATTAATTTAAATAATAATTTCTTCTAGAACAGAAGGAATACATAATTCAACAAAAAAATCTCTTACGAAGTACTTCTCTATATATATATATATCTCATAAAAAGTAAATTTATTGAGAAAAAATCTGAAATTCCTTGGATTCCTTTATTACATTTTTTCCACATTCCTAGACATTATTAGATAGGGAAGAAGAAAACATTTGTTATCGAAGATAACTTAATATTCTCATATTCTACAATTTTTTCTAATAGATGGCGCAATCCGTAAAAAGTTGTTCAGTCATTCGGTAAAAATTTCGCCTCTGTTTTCTAATATATGGTTACTATTGACTGTTGTCAAACTAACTATTTATAAAAACGCGAGAAAATATTATTATACTCAACAAACAATTTATTATTAATTTAATTTACAAGAGTTATCTCGAATCACTTTGTCCTTGACGTCTGCTAATCAAAGAATGATGTCATCGACGTGAAGTTGTTAAGAAGTTGGAAAAGAAACTTAGCTGTGGTGAAACTGGAACATTAGAGGTGACAATGCTGCCACAAATATGGTACATGTAAGGCCATCTGTCGAGAAGAGGTAACAGATTTGGTGGCATATCTATATGTATATAATCAATGGTGGAACTAAATTCTCCCAGAATTAAAATTATGCTTTTGAGATCAAGGGACACAATTAAACTTCTGTTTAGGATATGAAAAACAGAATAAATCTTTTGTGACAAAGATATGAATGTCAAATTATGCTTTGAACTCTGGTTAGGGGTGTGCTTAGGTTAAATTTTGATCGAGAAATGCTGTCGACATTAAAGTGTCTCCCTTTATAGCTAATCCGGATTTTTACTACTTTATTCATAAAACCGCTCATCAAGTCTCTTCTTCTTGCTATATTCTCGATTCCATTCGCACATTCACAAATTCAATTGTCAAAATTGAAATAAATGATAGATGAATTTGTCAGAAATATTGAAAAGTAAATTTGTTTTGATTAAATTTTTTTTTTTTATAATTGTAATAAATTTTACGTATTTCAGGTGACGAATATTATTGAAGAAGTATTAGACATCGCTGGACCGAAAGGAGACACTTCCCAGTTATTAGCAAATTGTGGCACAACTATGTATTTGATTTACCAGTAATTCCTTAATACAGAAGAAGATAGTTTTTATCTATCGAATTATAACATTAATATATATTTTTTGCATGTACTTAGCCTAGGTACATTTATCAAAAAATTTTAGTAGGTACTTACATAGTTTTATGGTTGGAAAGAAAATTTGAACCTAATTTTAGTTTCTCATCAAAGTGAATAATAAAAAATGAGATAAACTTATATTAGATCGTAGACGATTGTATATATGGTGGAGTTTATATCGTAATTACATTTAGAAAGATGACATTAATGTCGCTTAATATATTATCTGGTATCGTAAACTAATTTATTAACATTAAAATATCCATTGTGGTAGTAAACACTTGGCGAGTGTAAGTGTAAGTGTAAGGGTGGGTGGTACTTAATATTTGTAAATGGGTCGTAAAGTATGTTGATATCCTGGACTAGTCTGTTTTCAATGAACTCCATTTTGCCAATAATTTTGGTTGCTAGTTTGAAGATGAAACATTATATTCTATGTCTTGGCCTAATTGTAAAGATTTTTTTTACTTATCCATTTAAAGGGATGAGACCTTTTTTAAAGGTAATACAATCCCTGAGAATTTTGCTTTCAAATATTCTTAATCTGGGCCTAGCTTATGCTATGACAAATCGAAAATCCATAGCTCAGAATTGGTAGAATCATTTGCTTTTAGAGGACAATTTTAAGCTTTATGGATAATTTAGAGTTGGGTCTAAAAGTTCTTTTCAGCGCCCAGTAGCAATTTGTTACTTTATTAATTGTATATTCGATGTGTTTGTAAAAGAAAAAAATTTCAATGAATATAATACCCAAATATTTAATTTTGTTTTTAAAGGGAATATTATGATTATTTAGTTTAAGTTGGAAGTTTTGAATACTGGTGCAAGCGTATGGCGGAGAATTTCTTTTTCTATCTTTAAAAGGAATTGCCTCACATTGGTCCGTATTCATCTTAACTTTCCAAGTCTCAAGGTATTTGAAGAGAGCCCTTAGGTATCTCTTTAATTGTGCCTTTAGGACACGCTTTTTGGATTCATCAGCAAATAACAAAGAGTGTTCACTTTGCTTTCAATAACAAAGAGTGTTCACTTTGCTTTCATTTCTACCAGGTTAAGGTAGGTCCGCTCTATAAATATTATATAAAATTGGTCCGAGTAAGGAGCCTTGAGGTACTCCTGCCACAATATCAAAATTTTTAGAAAGTACGTCCTGTATTCTGAATTTTTTGACAGTATTTGTTAGATAATTATAAATGATTCGAGAGATATGATTATGGAACCTGAACAGATTTTTCATATTATAAATAAGTTCCTCTATCCATACTGTATGAAAGGCCTTTTCAACGTCTAAGTGTACGTGCACAACGAGGCGAGGCTATATCAAGAGTTGAAGAAATAAAATAATTGTACGCTGTACTATGAGAGTGTTCATAACAACTCTGTTGCAAAGTGCGATTTGGAGAAATTTCGAGGGTCGAGAATGAAATCTTTCGAGATGCAGTGCGCTAATTTTGATAGCTGGCATATTTTTATAGGTTTTATCTTTGATATAATTGAAGGGTTCTATACTAACTCTCATTATACTGGAAGAATCTCTAACGTTCAGTATGTAAATCTTCATATATGTGGATGATGGAATTCCTCAAATTTTAATCTCGTATTATTGTGACCCCATATACAAACAAAACAGCAATATGGGCTGGGCAAACAGAAAATGATTAATTTTATATTCTTAGAATGGATATTTTGGCAGTTCTTTTTTAAATTTATATTGAAATGTTTCCTTAATATAATCGAAGGTTTTTTTTGTGTTTTTTTTTATATTATTAAACCAAGCTCAGGGGATACCCTATGATGCAAAGCACAGCCTGGCAGGAAAGAGATAGGGAAAGGATTAGGGGATATGAGGAGAGTGGCGGATGTGCTGATGTATGTCGCCCTTAAACTTCCGCAGATTGTATGCCGGAGGAAAAACAAAAGATGGTAAGCTGTTCCACATTCGCACTGTTCGGGATAAGAAAGCATCACGGAATTTTACTGTACGGCCGAAAGTAATTTGAAGGGTTAAAGGATGTGCGCGGTTTGCAGCGCGAGTATTGCGTGCAGGAATCATTCTACAAGGGATTAGACTAGATATTTCATCAGAACATTGACCATGCATATAGCGATAAAGGAGCGAAAGACATCCAACATTGCGGCGGTGCTCGAGTGAGTCGATATGACAAGTTATTGCCAAATCGCCAATGAGCTTGAAGGCTCTCTTTTGGACAAAATCCAATGAAGCTAAGGCTGTGCGACCAGCCCCGGCCCATATATGGGAGTTGTATTCCATTCTAGGTCTAATGTAGGACTTGTAGAGGAGCGCTAGATTTGACGGGCTGAAATAGTTCTTACACCTTTTCAGAAATCCAAGACATTTCGGTGCTTCTTTGGGAACAGAGAATATGTGATCTGTCCAGTTTAACTTACTGGAAATATTAATGCCAAGAATGCCTAGTGACGGTGAATCAGAAATTAATGCTCCATTAAAAGAAACGGGTGTGGTTAAGTTATGATCTCGTTTTAATGGGATGAGACAGCTTTGGGTCTTAGATGCATTGAATTCGACGCGATGCGCTTTGCCCCAAGCGAGGATATTGTTAAGATTGTTATTCAATGATCTAGTCATACAATCTCGTTTAACACATGCGGAATTCCCCCTGGATTCCGCAAGAGTGTCAAAGGAGTAAGCGAAATCAAGAGTACCGTCATCTGCGAAACTATGGATGGGATTGAAAGTAATGGAAAGCAGATCATTAATGAAAATTAAAAAAAAGTGTTGGAGAGATAACAGAGCCTTGAGGCACACCGGAATTTATGGGATGCGGTTTAGATGTAACGCCATCTAATACAACACGTATTTGGCGACTAGATAGGAAACTTTCAATCCATAATAGAAGAGGAGGGGAGAGACCAAGTTCTTTAATGGGCTGTTGGATGCCAGACTCTATCATAGGCTTTAGAAATATCTAGGGCAACGATTTTAGACTCACCAAAATTGTGAAGACTACGGTTCCAACGTTCCGTAAGAAAGGTCAGCAAGTCTCCAGATGAGCGTCCAGCTCGGAAGCCATATTGGCGATCGTTGATGAGATGATTAGTTTCTAAATACTTCATTAATTTTGAGTTAATGATAGATTCAAAGACCTTTGAAAGAATCGAAGTGATCGCAATTGGTCGATAATTTTAGGGATCGCTACCCTCTCCTTTCTTGGGAACAGGCTGAACGTGAGCTAGCTTCCAAGCATTTGCAAATTTTCCTGTCGAATAAGACAAGTAGAATAGTTTGCGCAGAGGTTTAGCCAAGGATGAGGCACAGCTTTTAATTAACAGGGGCGAAAAACCATCAGGACCTGCGGCTTTGGAGACGTTGATCCCCTTAAGGACCCTGAACACATCTCTCATACGAACGTGTATTGGCTCTTGGACACATTCACACGGGCGATGCAAAACAGGTGTTTGTGAAGTGGGCGGAAGACAAGAATTGGAAGCGAATCTAGCAGCTAAAATATTAGCTTTATCCAGGGAGTCAACAATCACTTCACCATTATTAAGTAGTGAAGGTATAGAGGAACTGGTGAAGTTGTTCCTGATGGTTTTGACCAGGGACCAGAAGCCTTTGCTACCTTTGCGGCTTGCCAAGATTCTTTGTCTAATATTCTGGTCAAAAAGAAATTTTTATCTCTGGATAATGGACTTGCAGGTGTTCCGCGCAGTCTTGTAGACTTGTTTCATTTCCGGATATGGACGCAATTGATAGGCGCGAAAAGCAGACTCTTTCGCTTTTATAGCTTGGTTGCACTTATCGTTAAACCAGGAGCGATCATGCTCATTCTCATATATTGGAAGAATCTATCAGGATCAGTTCGTAAATCTTCATATAGATGATGAAATTCGTCCAATTCCAGACGTTTCGTATATATCGGGTGGCGAGTAAAACAGCGGAAAGTAAACTTATGTAAAAAATGCACTACTTGACAAACACAAAATTTCTTCTTCAGAATGTGATGATATAATTTAAACTGAACACCTTGTTGTGAATACTACACATCGCTGTGTACTGTTAATTCTATTAAGAATGATGACAGTGCCAGTCTTTTACCATTTATATCACATAGTTCTCTGTTGTTAGGCAGAAAGTTGTCTATTTTATGCAAACATTCAAATAGATTCAACCCGAACAGCATACTACACTCATCATTCAAGAATTGAATGTGTGTCACTTACGATTCAGCGGGGAGCACTTTGATCCCTCTTAAGGACGGAGCCATTTTGCCGAAAAGTTATTGTACGCTTTACTTCTAAAATTTGACTTTTCTTGCTTCCTAGACATAATTTCTTGATATTTACAGCATTTTCTGTAGTTAGTAGGATGTCCGGACTAGCCACAGTTGACACATTCCGGCAGAAAATCTTTTTCAATACGAACAGTCTCGTAGGGATTTTCCTTAAATCTAGGTATAGGCTCGTTTATTATTTATTTTTACATTTTACACATCTATGCGGCATCGAGCAATTGGTAGCAACATGACCAAATCCCTGACATTTTTAGCACTGAGTCATGATAGAAGGTATAAACTTATAAAATTGAACACGTTGATTTAGAAAAAAAGATTAGTTTTAACTGTATCAGAAATGTAACTCTTAGACCTGATTTACATCAGCCATAGGGGCTCCCTCCCTACTTATAATATTTCGAGATTTTATTAACTGTATAATTTTGATAATATCAAATCCTGGGAATATAAATTGAAACTCCTCTTTAATATCATTTTCGTCGTAGGACGATTGGAGAAATTTAAGAGTTAAACTCATGGGTTTGCTCTCATTGGACATCTAGAGCTGAAAATTGGTTCCGGATTTACTACTATCCAGATATCCGGATACTCGGATCTGCGAACTATCGATTCCTGAGATCCGGATCCGAACTATACGGATCCAGACTAAGCAAAAAAGTTTCAAAATTGTGTTGTTTCATTGAGAAAATAAAAAAAAGGAGATTTATATTTTCCCAATGAAACATGCAATCTGGAGGAAATTTTGACCTCTTTTTGCTTAGTCTGGATCTGGATAGTTCGGATCCGGGTAGTTGGATCCGGATCCGGATATTTGGGATTCGGATGCTAGTATCCGGATTATCTGGATACCCGGATTTTAGGAATCGGATCCGAATTTGGATAATCCGGATAGTAAATTATCCGGATATTTTCAGCTCAACTTTGGACGTGTACGAAAAGTTATTAATTTTTTTATTTTTCAATATGGCCAGGGCAGTTTTATAATCCGTTTTGTCTTTAAAAAACATGTGTGTGACATCCTTATTAAGTTTTTTAAATCTGAAGCGGTTGTTAGCTAGCGCTAAATTGAGCTTGCCTGAAATTTGGTTAACACATAAGTTGTACGCTACAATAGGGAGAAGTTGTTTGTTATTTACTTTTTTTGTTATGTTGACTGAATCATATTTTGGTTTTTTTTTTGTTTGTTTGGACACTTCTATGGATTCGGTTTTCGAATCATCATGACTCAGAATTTGTAAACTATTAGTTTTTTTTTTCAGTTTAGGTGTTCAACATGTTTATTTATTTTAGGTCTTTTTAGGTCTTTAATGTCACTAATTTTAGTAGGAGTATGTAATGAAATTTTTTTTTTGTAAGTCTTCAAATCTTTTCGTAAGTTTGGTATATCTGTTTTGAAGATCGTTACACGATTCCTGTGCATTCTTTTTTTAATTTGTATACGTAATATTTTATTTATACGAGGATCGGAACAGAGAAGTCAGATTCAGCGTCTTTCAACGTCTATATTTCATCATCTCTTGATAACTTGTTGTCATTTTAGTTCTTGTTCTTAGTAAAATGTCCGGGTATATTTGAACAATTTTTAGCAATAATATTTTCTGACGTTGTGGTTCGGTCTATTTGTGACTCTTGAGGCATAACAATCTCCATAATATTTTCCTTTAGTGTGTTGATTATCTTTGGGGGATATTAGCACTTATTTATTTCTTATTTAGCTATTTTCTATCAGTGGAGCTACACACTGAACTGTCACTATTCGTAATAGTGTATGAGCTGAGATAGCTTTCCTCACTATTTTGCATCGTCTCGTTGAAGGCTTTTATTAGTGCAGCAGCATCTTGCATATGGACTGAACAATTATTTTTAATACAATCAGGCATAAACTGAACTGATTTTATAAATTATCTTCGTAAATTATATTTTTCTTATTGTTCTTTTTCCTTTTTATTTTATACACTTTAATAATAAAGAGTCCATGGGCTCTTAACCTCAGGGGGATGACCCCACTTCACAATCCCTTGAAATTTTATTTTTATTTTCTCCTCGTCTCTGATATTAGGTAAGCCGTAAGTATTTATAGCTTTGATTTAAGTGTTCAGATTCTTTGTGTTTGTTTGTATTTACAGGATGAGATCAATTACTGGAGGACGAAAAACTGAGCAGATAGTATGACCCGATGTATATGTATACGAAAAATGGATTATTATGTATAACTTCTAAAGAATTTTGAAGATATTCAAGAAGATTTTATTATTCTTGTAATCAATTGATTTTTGCCAAATTTTGGTTTTAAGTCCACTAGATCAACAATTAGCTAATAGCTTTATTCATCAATTCATACAAAAGACAACTTTATATGCCACATATGTATATGTCTTTCTCTGTTTAATTTGAATTAATTTTTTTTTATTTTACTCAGCTGTTTCGTAATTTCTTTTATGTTAACTTTGATTATACACCATCAGTTGCAATCGTCGCTTGACTTTTACGCTGGAATTAGGTAATAAAATTGATTGTAAGGATTTCAGTATTTTTAATTAATAACACGAACTACCACATATTCTTTCACTAAATATTAAATCGATTGTCTCCCATATTTCCTTTGTCGCTCTTAGTCCAACTAATTAATTGACCATCTTTATTTTAAAAATTAAATATATCTAGATAATTAATTTTGAATTTTATACAATCTCTTCTGTACCAAATCGATGATGCTACTTGCTTAAAATTAATAAAATGTAAATTTTTTGCAATTATTAATTCAAATCTGATTATTTTAGACTGAGGTACTTGTAGGGCTTCTTTATTATTACGTTTACTTTTGTTAATTTATATTCTCTTCAGTCACTTTTATATGTTTTTCCCTCTTACCGTTCCACGCGTAACTCCTACCGTACTAGTTACATGTATGTGTATTCGAGCCATTACTGTCAACTGTTTACATACAAACTTCAATTGCTCCCCAATTATTATCTTTACTTTAATTTGTAAAATAATCGCCTAATTCGAAAATGGAAATATTTTCGCATTTCAAGAAAATTACACCAGCAATCTGTCACTTAAAATGAAAAAAGTTCTCTTTCAAATTTTGAAACCGACTCGCGTGTATACATCTTTTTCAGACAAGACAAAAACAAGAAAGTGAAAAACAATTTTGTTTACTTTCAATTTATTTTAAGGGTAATAAACGGGAGGGGGGGGGTGTCTGACTTGAGCATGCATGAAGGAGTTGGATAATAATCTCTTGCTACCGAAGCACACATATATACCTACCTACCTACATATATTTAGGTGAAAGGGATGGTAATCCCATGGGTCACGGGTGCCAGGAACATCGTTATAAATCCTCAAGTTTTATGGTGACAAAAATATTTCAAATGTACTTTTTTGTATCAAGAGTTCACATTTACAGGGGAAATGAAAAAAATAATTAATTAAATTTTATAAAACGATCAAACTTATAGGTTCTTTAAGTTTATATATTTATGCTTGTATATATTTAATTAATTTAACGGTAACACACATGATAATTCGAGATTTTTTTTACTTAAAGAAATTTTGTACACGAAAATGAGAAAAATCGGTTAACTTTTTCGTAGGGTTGTCGTATGTAAAGGGGAATGCCCAATTTTTATACAACTTTAGGCCTGACATCTCCAGATGTCTTAAAAGATGCATTATGATACTCTGAACATAATTTATTAACAATATTTATTTCAATTCAGCAGGGGAAAGCTTTGGCGATCGGATGTAGGTTGATCGACTTTTATGGGTGAAAAAGTGGGCTTTTCTATTTTACGTGATTGCGCGGAATTGGCGAGTCGAAGAAAATGACGTCGTATGTAAAAAAAATTCACAAGCATTAATGGCCATGGAAGAAAGAACTACACAAATATATGCGAAAAATGTAGTAGCTGCGGTGTATGTGATCCAAGTGGATGAAAATGGATTTTCCGGAAGCAAAAACGTCCCGAGAAAGTTTTCTGAATCAGGAGAAAAGTACACCATCCGATAGTGATCGGGGAGACCTTTAATTTGATATGCAACATGCGGTATTGGAACCACCCCACCCGCGAGGGGTCCCCCCCCCCCTAAAAGTATGCATAGAAAAAATTTCTTCTGCGAATTGTAGCTGGTAATGAGCTGAGGCGAGCAGTGGGCCCGTTTTCCGATCGAACATAACCCTACCAAGTTAAAGGCGATCTAAAAAAAAATCGAGTACCTCAGTTCGAATAAAAGAGAGGGAAATACATACTAAAAAAGTAAGTATGGGGATAGTTAAAAATAGCTATTTAATCCTCCGAGTATAGGATTGTGGGTACTCAAACTTCTTTTCAGCACCTAAGGCATTCGATTCTGTACTAGATAAAACTTTGACCCCTACCCCTCAGCCTTCCCCCGCTTAATCGAATGAATATTGTTAATAAAGTATGTTCAGAGTATCATTATGCATCGTTTACTGGAGGTGTTGGGTTGAAATGGGCATTCCGCTTTTTACTACATTTGGATAATGCTTGTGAGCACACCTTAAGAGACAGAGCTGCAATTTTGCAGAGAACTTTATACAAAAATTCAAAATTTCATAATGATGCCATACAAATATTTTTGTTTTTCGTTATATATTTGAATTGCGTAAATAATGTATTTATATAAATAATAATACTCAGGTACAGATTATTGCATTAGTAGGTTATATATTGTCTAACATTTCTCAAGTATGGCTTTGTAGCGCATTTTCGATAGAAAAGAAAGCACACTTATTGAGAGAAAAGAATTTGGAAGGACGTAAATATTTTAAATGGAAATTGGCGCATTTAAACGAAATATGCGCATACACTCTTGCGTCAAATACCTTAAGAATTTAAGAATGATTTATTTCCCAGACACTGAAAAGTCTTACTAAGTATATCCCTTGGAAAAGATTTTGCTAGCGAAGTTATATAAACAGAAAAGTTCATTAAAATCGTTAACCGAATAAATTCAATTTCCTTAATTTTTCCAATATCTAGGTACCTCCTTCTATATAATAAATCGCGGTAGGGGCGGTGGGCGGTGGGGGGGGGGTACATATTAATGAAATTAGATTCAAGCAATATCTTCACAGGAGGGACTTTGATGTTATCAACTGTGCATCCATCCCTACTAACGTTAATGAAAATTCTCACTGGTTTTGGATAAAATTTTAATCACGAAAATTAGTTTTTCTGAACAATCAAATCACTTCGCAAAGTATCTTAGAGTATGACATTTGTTGTTTGTGTGTTGTTCTTCGAGCAGGAAACTAGGGAGAACTAGTAGGCATTGTGTACAAAATGTGTGTACAAGAGTGTAACCAAAATCCGCTTTATGTACGGAACCTCATTCATTGTAGAGATGAATATAAATTTTTTTGCCGTTCGTTACGTTTCTTGATAGGTATTTCTCACAAATTGGTAAAGACTTTAAGAAAAACAAAGGTTTTATTACAGAGAACTGGCCCCTGTCGATATTTTTCTATCATATATAAAACAGATAGCAACAAATGTGTTGGCGCGTTAAGCTGAGATCAACTGTTCAAAACATCCATTCTTGATACAGAGTGCTAAGTTTTACTCCGACCTCAGCACAGTTTTCAGAGCTTCCACTTTGTGAACTTTGGTTATTTTCGCCAAATCCTTAAATTTCAAAATAAAAGCTCGGGACAAAAAACATTATTGCTTTTAATTATACGAATGAAATCAGAAATATTTGAGTTTCTTCTTGCGTTAATTGGAGACCGATTTGAAAAGAAATCTATCAGAAAAGCTTTTGTTTCTGAATGCAGATTATTTCTCACACAAGGGTTCGATCCTTTCAGGTTTTTATGAAACTTGCGACAGTGTTGATGGGAAGCGCATCAACATTTTTTAATCCATTTAACAAAATTGGAATGGCACATTATTCGGAATCAAATGAACTTCATTCTTGTATTGTTCGAAGGGGGCTTTTTCTGCGCTTTTTTGGTCGGGCACCATGTTACAGGATTGAATTTTCTCTTGGTATGTTTTCAACAAACATGAACCATACAACAAATTCACAATGTTTACCTTGACGATTGAATATTTTCGCTTCACTTTCTGGCAATATTCACTCATGCTAAATTATTTGTTTTTTTTTTTTTATTTCAATCCACTAAGTGCATAAGACATTCTTTACGTTCATGGTCCAAATCTGTAATGTCACGAAAAGTTCGCTGTCACTAAGAGAAGTTTTGTCGCGATAGCATATTGTTTCCGATAGTGGTCAAAAATAAAATAATCGCATTTGGTCGAGCTAGATGATGGGCCAACACTGAGTACATTCATCCACTCACTGAGTGTTAAAGGCTCAGACTTTACCTTTTAATTTTCTCTCTTCAGATGAGACAGTTCAGAGAAAGATTGGAGAAAAAAGGTTAAAAATGTACCTAGTAAGGGTAGCCATAGTTCTATGGATATATTCATAAATATTTGCATATCTAAAATATACAAAATAATTTTTTTTTCCTGGTGTAAATTTTTGTCTTTTTAATGTAAAGCCAAGATTTCAATATTTTAACTCTGTTTTATTCGTTTAAGTACAATTTTTATCAATACAGATATCCCCAACAGTAGTTTGTCAAGTTTTTGTCTTAAAAGGATCAAACGATTTTTGTACCCAAAATATAATAATTTTTGTATTTTTTGCATCCATTCTTCATTTAAATTCAACCATATAGTTGGGCGCCAAAATGTCACACTTTCTGAGCGTAAATGTAACCTCGCAAGGAGAGAAAGTTGCGTGTGAGACAATAAGGACTCAATGAACTCCAAGTATTTTTTCCGTCTTTAAGAAGGCGAAATATTACGCAAATCTTTTACCAAT
This sequence comes from Dioctria linearis, assembly GCA_963930735.1. NCBI lineage: Eukaryota > Metazoa > Arthropoda > Insecta > Diptera > Asilidae > Dioctria > Dioctria linearis. Next base: position 52,093,212 of record OZ005741.1, on the reverse strand, counting down.
TGAAATGAAGAAGCAAATGTAAAATTTGTTGCAATCAAATTTATATCACTAGATTTCCCCCGCGATGAAGATATAGCCTGCTGAAGCTCAAGCGTACGATAGTACAATGATGAAGAAAGCGAAGCAGCGCGTCGGAGCGGCGACCAGAAAAATCTAAGAGAGGCGGGGCGCCCCCTGATGCGGCGAATTCCGGCCCTCACACAGATGGCAGTACCCATCGACTCCAGAGAGCAGGCCCGAGTGACGAGTTGGATGACAAACAGAAAAGAAGGATTGATCCGATTAACACGAAGATAGATTGATTATAAAAAAGTAAGTACTTGGTAAAACTGCTAATTGTCTTGTGATTATTAAAAAGATCTTATTTAAAAACAAAGCAAGTTTGATAGGAAAGAGCCCAGGGAATTTAACACGGGACAGGCCGCCCAACAGAACTGTGGAATCCCGCTTCCCGAACGAAAGCGAAGTAGTTACCCAGCTAAGTACAATTCTGTATCTTTATAAAATTTATCTTCATTTTGGTATAGTTTGCTGAAAATTTTAAGCGACCTTTCCAATTTATTATCGATCGTTCGTCAACCCTGCTCTCCGATCAAAGGCGAGTGGCATATCCGATAAATACAGCTCTTGGATAGAAATCTAGTTCCGTTATCTACGGAGTTCACCTTACTCTTCTATTTCCTACGGGAATTGTTAATTGATTCTCAAGTTTAGTAGTTCATTTCTCGCAATTTTACTTACAAGCCTCCGTTAGTACCTCTAAATAAATATCTCTAGTATCAATTATGAACTAGCCCCTAATCAGCTAGCATCTTGGATGTCGAGAAAATTACGAGTCTCCAGTGGAGTTTCGGAGTTCTACGAAGTTTTCTACCGCTTACAACGTCTTTAGCTATTCATTGGCTAAATCAATAGCAGTCGTATCTGGCATAAAGTCTCTAGATGAATATTTCGGAACCCATTAACAATAAACGCACAATTAACTGCGACAATCACTCCACATGAACAAATATCTCTAGTGCCAATTGAGAACGCGCCCATAATCCGCTACCATCTTGGCTGCCGAGACAAGTACCTGTCTCCAGTCGAGATATCGCACTTATTTTTCAGATTCTGCAGAAGTTTCCACGAGTATCTTAGCATCTACCAACCATAAGCGCATAATTATGTGGGATTATCCACGACGTAAACGATTATCTCCTGTCCTAATCAGCTTGCCCCTAATTAGTTGATAGCGGCCAAATCGCTTCCCTGTTCTTCTTGCTGTGCACAGTAAAGGTCCTTACCTAAAAATAAAATAAAACAACAACAACAAAGGCGAGCTTTGACGTTTTATATAGGCCAGCAGGACCAAGTTCCATTTCTACTGGAGAATTTAGGAAAAATTCAAAAAGAATCTCAACAGACAACCCGAATGCAGTGAGCGGGCTATGAAGAAGAGATTCCCTATTCCCGATTCCTATAAGAATATCCACAGTGGAACCCGTTGTCCCGAAAGGCCCTGTAAGCCCTAACTAGCAAAACTGAGTCGTTGCGGGTCGACACCCAACCTGCCCCAGCACTGGAACATAAAACTCGGCTCGGGTGCAGTTCAAGTTGCCACAGACCAATCCAACCGATTCACGTCGTACACCACTTCACCTCGTTTTTAATAACACCGACGTTGCGGTTATCTTTCCTTTCCACGGTGGCGATCCATCAAGAATCTAGCTATATTTATGCATTGGTACTACAAAGCGACGAGGGCATACTACAAGAGAAATTTCTTGAACAGCTGATCGATAGAAAGAGATTATCCACGAGAATAGGACATCATTTGAAAAAATAAAATAAAAAAATTATTATAATATTTGAAAGAAAGAATTGCATGTAGCTTTAAGGAAATTGAGCATGTGTGTGACAAAGAGAAATATACTTGTTTTATGTGAAGTAGAAATTTTTACATTTTTCAATAACCAGGCACGTTGTTTTTTACACACTGGTGAATAAGGATGTAGTGGTTCACTGTTGTTTTTTACACACTGGCGAATAAGGGTGTATTGAACAGCTGCTCAAGAAATTTTTCTTGTAGTATGCCATCGTCGCTACAAAGGCGGACAATCTTCTGATGTCAGCAGTTGGCTGTCAGCCTTTAGTCGAATAATTAGCCCCTCTGTGTACCCATCCTTCTAACCAAACAGAAAGGTGGAAAGCTTTCGTATCGTTGCGTGCGTACTCGAAGCTCTTAATGAAGACCAATCCAGACACTCCCACTGCCACTCTTACTCGTGGTAGAAGTAGAATTGAGCTACTCACTGAGCTTCATCATAGTGGAGAATTCACGAGCACGATCGCATCGACTAGTTATGGGCAGATGCAGCGAATTACCTATTGAACTGATGAAGGCAGTATGAATAGGAAGCTGTTTAATATAGAGTTGCTCCCTCGTCACCACTCGGCCAGGGCAATTTTATTATTTTAAATAGTAAATACGTTACAATATACTTGAATGTACTTAATTTTGTTCAAGAAAGAATTTTTTGGGATTCTCCGGTATATATCAAAAGCTAAAAAATGTTCTAATTTGTTATTTCATCACACAACCCATTAATTTTTGGTGACAAGTTTCAAGTCTTGGTTTGACTCATCAACAGGTCCCAAATAGCGAAATAGGGTGATCTGAAAAACAAATGAAAAAAATGAAAAAAAGAAGAAAGAAATGAAAAGTTTGAGAAAAATAGAAAAAACAATTTTTTTATTTATTAAAAAATTTTTAAATTTTTAAAGAAGCAGATTCATTCGAAGCGAATCGAACCTGTATACGCCACGCAGTGGGCTGAAAAATAAAGAAGAAAAGGAAGAAGAAGAAGCGTTTCGTGTCAGCAGAAAAGCTTACATTCATCGGTGCAGCTTGGTTTTCTGCCTGCTACAGACGCTTGAAAATAGATCAAACTGATCTCTTCTCATATAAACTTCGAATAAATTCTGGGTGTGAATTATATGAGGAAAAAAACACTCCTATACAAACCCAGAATTTATTCTGAGTTTATATGAGAAGAGATCAGTTTGATCTATTTTCAAGCGTCTGCAGCAGGCAGAAAACCAAGCTGCACCGATTAGTGTAAGCTTTTCTGCTGACACGAAACGCTTCTTCTTCTTCTTCCTTTTCTTCTTTTTTATTTTTTATTTTTCAGCCCACTGCGTGGCGTATACAGGTTCGATTCGCTTCGAATGAATCTGTTTCTTTATAGAATTTATTAAATTTTTTTAATAAATATAAAAAAATTCTTTTTTCTGTTTTTCTCAAACTTTTCATTTCTTTCTTCTTTTTTTCATTTTTTGCATTTGTTTTTCAAATCACTCAATTTCGCTATTTGGGACCTGTTGATGAGTCAAACCAAGACTTGAAACTTGTGTGATGAAATAACAAATTAAAACATTTTTTAGCTTTTGCTATATACCGGAGAATCCCAACAAATTCTTTCTTGAACAAAATTAAGTTTAACCCGGTAAAAAGTACAAAAGTGTAATCTTTTTATTTGTATGTACTTAAGTGTGGATTCTGCCGGCGGCGGCACCGGGCGTGAAATAGTTACACTGCGTAATTTATTTATTATCATTATCATTATTATGCTCTAAATAATTAAGGCCAATGGTCTTATAACTATATGTAAGCATAAATGTAAAAATAATAGGTAGGTACATATAAACAAAAATATCCTAATCTAACTTAGGTATACTCTACAGCTAATAGCGTAATATAAAAACAATTAGTAAGCAAAATTATACAACAACAAAAATAAAAGAAGAGACAAAATAAAAATAAAAATACATTTAATCCTAAATTCGCGTTTCACTAATTTAGATCAACAGCTTGCAGCATTTCATTTTATTCCTTAATCTCGCTTTATTTTTCCATTATTTCATTACCTTTTCTTAACCGAAAAATAATAATCCTCCAACTGTCGTAGTTCACGAGCCCCCCGCCCCCGCGAACCTTTTTGGAATAGCTTGAATAACTGCTGCACCTCACGAGCACCCCCCTCCCCCCTACCTTCGGCAAACTTTTTTAGACTAGCTTAAATATAAATACTATTTTCCGAGAGCAGTTTCACTTAAGCGTAATCATAATCATAGGGTGTATGGATTCAGGCGTAATCACCCTGTATATGTACTTATGTGGCCTAAAATCTGGTTCTCTTTCCTTATTAATTAACTTCCAATCATTATTCACTTTTGAAAATTGTTCTTTTCTTCAAAAAATAATAATCTTTGCTTTCTATGAATAAAATTTTCATCAAATTCCTTATAATTTAGATGAAAAGTAGACAATTTGTCTGAATAGGAACCAAATTGCAGCCCACTTTAGAAAATCTCGTAAATAAATAACCTAAGCCATCCTGAGGGTAGTAATGAGAGCTTCACAGTTGCCAGAAGCTTTATGAACTTCAGGAAGCTATACAAGCTGGAACACAAAATTATCTTTCCACGCGAACAATATGAAGGCGGAGGTAGTCAACTTTAAGTAAATAAATGCAATTACATGAAAAGTTGTGATCTAGGGGGGCACGTGGATGGGATAATTCACCCTGATTCATTTGTTATGGAATTTATTTGATGAACCTTTGTCTGTATCCATGTAGAGCTAGCTTATTTAAGGATATCGTCTAATACCGTCTGCTCTCGATTAATTAATCTCCGTGAGTGCCTAAGTGGTCTGTTCTGTTGTATACATATAAATTTCGCAGGAGTAATGCCATTTTCTCCAATCTTTTGATCGTTTAAAACTTTTAATTAGATTTTGATCGGCTTCAGTTTCAGTTGATATGTAAACAATTTATATGGGTCATGGGGTGATTTTAGTTTTGTGTTTTATTTTAAATTTGATTTGTGATAATTACTTACCAAAACACTTATGTGTTATACCTTCATAATGATTGCAGTGGTGTAAAGGAAAATGGGGAAAAAGATATGAAATCTTCTACCACCCCCCAGTAGAAATAATTTGAATCTCAGTTTTTCAGGGTAGAAGTATACTGGGTAACATAATATAACATTTATTAGGAGGGATAGTATACAAAATTACAATCTTTTATTATACAAAAAAAAAACTGGTCTAAATGTGAAGGAAAAAAAAATAATAATATTATCAAATCAATAACAAATGAGAAGTACTTATAATCATAACTATGGCGTTTTAATAAAATTAAATAAAAATCTGAGTGCATAACTATTTCGCATATCAAGGCTAACAAAACAAGCTATAAAGAACTATAAAACAGAACTAATACTAGAACAAGTTACTAAATTAACAGAAAAAAAAGAAAATTTAAATAATTCGCGATAGTACTCCGCTAATTAAGAAATCGGCATCAGCGAGGCTCTTAAAGGAATTGGAAGTACGTATCTGCTGGATACTAGATGGGAGAGCATTCCAAAAACGCGCATTCTTGACAAGATAAGAGTCTTCTATGACTAGCCTAGTAAAACGAGGGTAGATAACGTTCCTGTTACGATGTGAGTTAGTGAAATTAAAGATTTCTCTAAGGTAATACGGTTCATTATGTTTTTGCAGGTCAAAGAAGAATACTAAGGCTTTTTTCTAGCGGACAGACCACTAGTTGATCGCGGTAATACGAGACATGGTCATATTTGCGAAGTACGAAAATGAAACGTAAGCAATCGTTAAACGCGACCTCCACGGGTACAAACGTTATCAAATCGTGGGAAAATAATAATTTTGTAAGTAAAATAAGGCAAGATTATTGTCTTAACGAAATTTAAGCGGGTTGCTTTTGCCAAAATTCTTGCTGCGAGCCATAGCCTACGGAGTCCGAAGTAAATTTTACTAATTTTAGACACGATACCCAGTTTTTTCATCATATTAACAGGATATAATGCTTTACCGTTCAGAATTACGGGTAGGAAATCAGACAGATGTAGTAGAAAATAATATACTGAGACTTAGAGGGATTCAATTTCAATGCATTAATCTTGAAACATGTATTGATTCTACTCAAATCGTCATTAGAATAAGGTCACTGATAAACAAACTAAATAGTAGCGACCCTAAAGATTGAACCCTGAGGTACACCAGTCGGGAGAGGAAGTGAATCCGACAACTTATCAGCCACCCTAACCTGTTGATGGCGTTTTGATAAGAAAATCCCAATAAGAGCAGAAGTGAAAGCAGTAAATTCAAGAAAATTAGATATGCAGTAAAAAGCTTTGATTAATACTATCGAGCGCCTTTGAGAATTAAAGCAGAACTGAAAAGGTAGGGTAATTCAAGTCTAAAGCTACTCTTATATCACTAGTCAGTTTTGGTACAGCAGTCTCGCAGCTGTGAGTATCCCGGAAACATTACAAGAGCTTGCTGCTTTCCAACTGACCAAAAATCTAGAAGCTAATTAGCTTTTCCAGAACTTTAGATAAAAAATTTAAGATACTGATTGTTAGTCGAAAATCTCCAGGAGATTCCGGAGAAGGTTGTTTTTGGGATAGGCAAGATCATAGCAACTTTCCAAGAAAAAGAAGAGTACATTAAACAAGAGTTCACGATATGAAAAATGTATCATGGAGAGTAGAATCAAAATAAAATGCGGTGACAGCAAAATGTCGTCTAGTAGCATAAAAGAAAAATGACGGCTAATGCATCTGGTGTCACTTAGAGTAGGATCAATATAATTCAGGGTAGCAGTGCTCAATTGAGTAATAAAAAATTTATTTATTTTATTGGGATCCTGCTCGAAGCTAGCTTTGTTCTTTCCATATACTCCTGATTTCTTTATGTTCTGGCACAAAATTTTCAAAAGGACATTTAGAAATGCATCTTTGCTGCAGATATCAAGAGCTTTCAACGAATTATTAATTGTTTTATCATCAATTCGGCGCCGCCAGATCTTGACTTCATTGATCCATACTTCAGATGAATTGCCATATAAAGGTGTAAGTTTGTCCACATGCTACCTCATCTAAAAATTTCAAACATGAGAAGTTTGACAAAACTCTGCAACTTTTCAAAAAACGGCTCTTTAGAGCAGTTCTGAACAGATCAAGGTATGGTTTGAAGATCTATCGTGTCTTATATCTCAGGCTATAACTATATTGCTTAATTAGTTTTTTACCCGCGCTCCTCCCATTCTACTCGCACAATATAAATTATTTCGTTACCACTGTGTTACGTATTCGGAATAGTTTTCAAAGTAGTTTTTTATAACATTTTTGAAAATACTTTTGATATGTCAGTCTAGATTTTGTATTGCGTGTAAAAGGAGTACAGCAGAAATCAAACTGTTAATTTTAAAAGAGGTGCTACAATATAAAACAGTTCTAAATAGTTCTATGTATATAAAAATAAAATAATAAAAGTTCTATGCAAATAAAAATTTAATTACTAAAAATTGTTTGCAATCCAAAATCGATATAGAGTTTATAAAGTGGTTGGTGTCTTTGGAAAACCATCTTGGCACCTTTTAGATTACCACATGATAAAAATCTTCAATTGTTTCAATCATTGCATTCCACCGTTTGGAATAAGGAGATTCAAGCCTTTGCTTGGCAAAAAGCTTTCATTTTTGAAAACCCGTCTTGGTGGAGGTGTACTTGTCGCCATCTGCACCACTGATTCCACCAAATAGCAACCAACTGGAAATAATTTGTTTGTGTATACAGACAGTTAAATAGAAAGAAGCTATTTCTAGTGAATATCTACATCCCACCTAATCAAAATCTAGAAACTTACAGCAATTATATTAGTGCTATCGAATGGATCGCTGATAGATGTGGAGCTGTTGACGATCTTATCCTGATGGGAGATCTTAACTTGCCGAACCTCAGGTGGGTTGAGGACGATACTAATGAATTTTTCTTTCCAGTTAATGTTTTCTCTGCTATTGAATCCACCGTAATTGAATGCCTTAGGCATAAAACTAATTAACTGCATCCTGAACTCTTACAATAGACTGTTGCCAGCAATACTGCTGTCATTTGAAGGGACGCCTCCTTGGCTCCTGAGGACTCGTATCATCCTGTACTTGTAATTTTATACAATAACATTCCACCTGACCCTAACGTAGTTTTCACTCATTCTTATTCTTTTGATTTTCGTAAAGCAGACTTTTCGCTGCTGAATAACTTTTTATTAACTTGTGCCTGGTCAATGAAAGTGATATTAACGAATTTATTTTTGATGGATATATATTTTCAACGCCATATATATATAAAAATGGACCTAGGTCCCCTCCCTGGTGTGATCATGAAACCAGGAGGACGCGTAACTTACGAAAGAAAGCTTGGTTGAGATTTAATTTATCTAAAAATATGACTGACTACAATGAATTGTCTAGACTGCGCCGAAGATTCTCCGAGCTAACTAAAGTTGCATTCTTCAATTATTTACATCAAGTTCAAGTAGAGATGCGGCGGAGCTCTGATGAATATCCATCTGAAATGAAATATGAATGTCACACTAGTTCCGATGCCAACATTATCTGCAACCTCTTTGCTGAATTCTTTAGCACTAGTTTTATCCATCATAGTGAGGTAATTGATGAATCCTATTTTGGTTCTATTCTTCCGTCCCCAGGAGTGGGGCTTGGCCTTAGTGATCTTACGATATCTGAAGATGTTTTGCTTGAGTATATTGCCAAACTAGATTCTAAGTTCAATGCCGGCCCTGATGGAATCCCTTCTATCTTCTTAAAGTATTGCGGACACAATCTTGTAAATCCGTTGTCGCATCTATTTAACTGGTCTCTGCGGATCGGTATATTCCTTAAGTTATCCTATATTATTCGTATACACAAAAAAGGAAACAAAAAGATTAAATAGCTAATTACAGGAATATTTCCCAGCTTTCTGTCATTCCTAAGCTATTTGAAGCGATTGTATGTGATGCTGTTTACTTTCACTGAAAACATTTATTAACTACAAGGCAGCACGGTTTTGTGAAGAAGCGATCAACTTCCACTAACCTGGTTGAATTTACCTCGGTTTGTCTCAATTCAATGGAAAATGGAAGCCAAGTTGACTGCATCTTCACCGACTTCAGTAAGGCTTTCGATAAAATATCCCACAAGCTTTTGCTCTTTAAGCTTGATGTCCCCGGATTTCCTACTTTTTTAATTAAATGACTAGAGTCATAATTATCAAATAGGATCCAGCAAGTTCTGCTTAGGTTTTTTACTTTCGATCCATGGGAGTGGCTTCCACAACCACCCCCCCCTGTGCTCACGGGCCTGGTGACAACCATATCAAGCGAAGGGCTAAAATTGTCACAAATGTCAATTTGACGTTTATCATTGAATTTCGCTGTCATGCACAAATAATTTTTGCTGGTGTAGTTATTTAATTTGAAACAATGACAGACGATATTTCAGCTAAAATGTAAGCCCAGCAATATTTCAAAATGCTCTAGTTTTACTACATATGTACATAAGTCAAGAGCAAATAACTGTGATAAATTAGAAAAAACAAAACTCAGCCGACGTCAGCTGAAAATCAAAAATATTTTGGAAGTCAGTTTCAATATTTTCAAAATAGAGATTTCTTTGTGAGAATGTTAAAAGCAAAACTAATTGAAAGTCATCGTCCATTGGCTTCTCAATGAGATAGAATTATATTTATTGACATAGAGCAACAAAATCTCCCATAGTTGGGCGTTCAAATAAATTTACCAGGGTTTCAGTGCTCTAAAATTAAAATACAAGTCTACAGTAGAGTAGTGTTAATGTTAAATGTTAAGAGTAGGGGCGACTAGGCCTCCAGAACCATGCGGACACCGCGACCATAGTTGATCTATTATGCCGTCCCCTAAGGTGATTAGGCAAAATCCAGTCTTTTGATGAGTTTGATGATCTTGCGGTTAGATTGCAAACTTTATTAGGAGAGATTGTGAAATGGGTAGTGAATTCTGGAATGGACTATAACAAGTTTTAGAGCGTGGCGAAAGCAAATATGTTTTTATAATAGCAGTTTTGTATACATTTGGTCGACTTCCACAACACTTCAGATACAAAAAAATATGAATCACTCGACGTATACATCATTTCAAATATTGTGGTCCATTCCAGAATGGAACACCCAACTATATAAATTTTGTATACTTTTTTTGTACTGCATGCGACATCTAGTTCTTGTGCCATCTATGATAAACGCATTAAAAATGTTGTTAGTATGTGCATCGATTTCATATATGTGGCTTTCTTCATCTTGCAACTCCACACAAAAGCTTTCTCCTACAACTTACCAAATGCATGTTTTCCGCTCATACCTTTTCCTTTATACCAAAAATAAAATATTTCATTTTCAGGATAACACTAAGAAACTGCCAGCGTCTTACAAAGTTTTGGTGAGACAAGACTTTCTTTTATTCTTGGTAAAAAGGTTCGTATAACTTTATTACACGGATAGAAATAGCACTGACGATTGCAGATGCTTTTAAGTGTTTTTACTTGTCTAAAGTTCAAGATGATTTTTGGAAGCAGTTTCCTTCCATGCATGCCCATGCTATATAGGGGACCGCTAAGATTGTTTCTTTTAAAAGTTTAGGGATTATCTCTTTTTGGTTTGTTTTTTATTTTACTTTTGCTTAGACGATTTATATTAATTTGTTTAAATACGTAAGAAATGAAAATTTAAAATATAATTTAAAACTCGTTGGGTGAAGTGTTGTGAAGAAAATCGAAAAGAAAAAACCTCTTTAAGGATGAGGAGGTGGGGCAGATTTTTGTTTTTTTTACGTTGTTTTATTGAGTGTAGAAACCTTTCTCTCTTTTTTGGTCTACTTGCACGAAAGCCATTTTGTTGAAATTTGGCAATCCAAAAATCACTTCACTGTCTGAAATCAGACTCGCCTAAATTATCCTAGAACCTTCCCGAATATTCCGTTCTCGAAACATCCATTCTCCGGATCTAAAGATGTCGCTTGTCCTTTCTTTGATATGATTCTCCGAAAATTGTTTATTAATCATTCATTGTTTTAATTAATCATTCCACGCGAAGTATGTAGATGTCGCTGTTCTTTTTCTATTGCATGTAACAATAATTTATTGTCATCCTAATTACACCTACCTCGTCTGTTACAAGAAAAACGGCTCAGTAGAAATGGGTAAATTTTTTTTTCAGTTTCATTGGAAGTATACGTAAAAATTTGTGTCAAATTACAAAACAACTGCTTATACAATTCGTTGGCATCTAATCTGCATGGTTTGTTTTGATTTTTTATTGTTTTACTTTTGGACCGGCGTTAGGTGAGATTACACAACAAGAACTAATTAAAGGTATGAAATAAATATAAATAAAAAGAAAACCATTTTAATTTACATAGTTTAATCTAAAATTTCGTAAAAAGTAGAATGTTTTTTTTTCTTTTTGGCTATTATAAATCTCAAGACTTAAATGACTAAAATAAAACCTCGCAGCAAATATTTTTAAATGTGCTTCTTATGAAAGATTTCTATTATATTGCTACGCGCCACAAAGTGATACAAACGACATCTATTGGAAATGGAAACCACTTTAGGTTAGTGACATCCTAGTAAGCTATGGGTTCGGAGAACGGAATATTCAGGAAGGTTTTAGGATAATTTGTAGAGTATAAATACGGCGCTACTTACATCCAGGAGGCGAGTCTTATTTCAGACAATGAAGTGAACGAAGTAAACTATTTGGATAGTGATAATTAGAAGTACAGTACTTGCGATAACTAAAGAGTTGATTTGATAATTGTGTGTGAATTGTGAGAGTAAACAGTAAAGCCTAGTATCGAGTTCGGGCAAAGAAAAATTTAACGCGGTCTCCAAATATTTCACATTAAAATCGCTGGTAAAATTTTGACATCTATTTTTTGGAGAAAACAAAGTGACAGATACCCAAATTGCAAGTTTTTCACAGACCAAACCTCCAATCTGTAATCGGGTACATTCCCGTTACACGTTACACGTTAGTAATAGATGTTTAGATAAGTAAGCCAATAAATAAGTCCATGAATTATGGATTGAATGAATGAATAAAACATTTTAATCCTTTAATCAATTAAAAAACAATCCGAAGTATGTCATAGCAAATAAATCCTTCAATTAATAAACAAAAAAACCATCTGAAAATTGTCATAGAAACAGGCAATGTCAAAATTTTACCAGCTTTTTAATGCTCCGCGCATTAAAATGGTCAGTAAAATGAGTGGAAATTTACAAAGCGTATCTGATAATAGTGAATTTTCAATTTTACAAGTGAACTCCGTTCTGCATTAGTAAAATTATCAGTAAAATTTTTGCTTGCGATTTTACCTGCGCTAAAATTTGTATGGAAATGTAACATTTTACTCGAACTCGATACTAGGCTTAAAGCTAAATAAAGAAAGAACTTTTGAATTATATATGAAATATTGTGCCTTAAATAACAAACCAAGGCCACGCTCGTAACAATATCTTAGTTCTCAAAATTTTACTACGACCGCCCCATGGTTTTATTTTTAAAATTAGTCTTTAAATTTATAAATAATCAAGCCAATATTATTTTTTACTTTTTCTAACAGTTTAGATGAAACTGTATGTAAGTTAGAAAGATTTTGTTTTGTTTTTTTTTTGTCATAGGACCTAGGTAGATTCCTTTTGAGAACAAATAGAATTATTTCGTATGTATTTCAAAGTACAAAGAAGTAAAGAAGTTGGTATAGAAGTTTATATAGCGCCCAAAATGACGCCTTAGAATCATTTGTCTTTAGTCCTATCATATTGTTATGTTTCCTCTCCAAAATTTTAGAGAAATTAATTTGATAGAAAATTGTTAAACATCTTAATGGTCAAGTACTGTTCTCTAAGTGGCATACCAGTTCTTGAAAACATCATAGCTATATACTGGCATTATTAAGGGTCACTACTGATATTTGAGAATGACTCGACAATGATCGCATAGATATTCATTTTACTAACCCCCAAAAACTTAGTTTGACGATGTTAATGAGTTCTAACTTCTTTTCTAATAGCACAAACATGGTAAAAAATTCTTAACATGCAAATTTCAACAGATTTATGCAAACGATTGCGATCACATCAAATCGATTATATCAAAAATTTATGGGGCTCTTGGGACGGTCTGGCTACCAAGACAAATATTTTCATATGAAGCACAAATGACACTCATTTGAGCCTTGTCAATTCCGAATTTTATTTACGGCAGCTTGATTTTCAATGATTTACACGTAACTTATTCCAGAAAATTATAACAGCCATTCTACACGAAAGCGATCAAAAAGTCTTGTTTTGTACCCGACGATTTCCATTTTGGATGGAAGTTTTCACAGTTTGTATGGAATACCAAAATAGCTCACCCAAATTTTTTTGCTTTCGTCTACCATGTCCCACCCCCGCTAGGAAGGTTAGAATTTTCGTGATTTTACGATGAATCATCATTTTCAAAAAATCTTATCTCGGGAACGTAGCAACCGGTTTTTCTAAGACAAATGCCAAATGAAACTTAACCCTGATATATCATGATGAGCTCATCAATGAGCTCCTCATGAGCAATCAGATGAACGTACTAATGAAATTTATGCGCGTTTGAATCAAAACCGGGAAAAAAACTCATTCATTACTTATTTACATATAGTGTACATGAGATATTACATCTCTTTCATTTATTTAGAAAAGTATGCTGTGCTTCTTTTTTATGCATTTTACAATATTAGATGAGCAGTTCGTTGAGTACATAATGAGTGTCAAGATGAGCTTATTAATGAGCATGTCAACGAGGGTCTCGATGAGCTTATTAATGACCATAGCAATGAGTGTCGCGATGAGTTTATTATTGAGCATAGCAATGACTGTCACGATGAGCTTATTAATGAGCATGTCACTAAGTGTCATGATGAGTTCATAAATGAGAATCTGATTTTACGATTGATTTCATATATTTTTCGAATTCAAACTCCGGTTGCAAATCAAACTCTGAGACTCTAAAGCGTAAGGATTTTGGCATAACGTCTTATTCAGCATATGGGCGATAGTCTTTTTGTTGAAAACAAATCAAAAAATTTATTTTAAATAAATAATTTAAAAACTTAAATAAATAAATCACAAAAATCAATTCAAATTTTCCTAGAAATGTCATCTGACACGGTGATGACAAGAATAAATATTTATTCCTGGTTTAGTATATAGAGAACATTTTCATGATATGCAATGAGCCCTTCGATGAGATTTAATGAATGCTCATCAGACGACTCAACGGGACTTAATTTTCTATATGTTTCTTCATCAATTGCAACCACTTTGATACTTTTCAGTGAAATTAGTATTGATTTACATAATAACTGCCCCTTGCGGGGCAGGAGACAAGGTAAAACTGTGAGCAATTTCTACTAGGGAATGCTTACACACAAAAACATAGTACTACCGAACGAAAAAAAACATTTGTTAATAATTATATATTTTTTTAAAAAAGGTGGTGTTATTTACTTAGAACTTTTTTTTTGTATTTTTATTTTGAAGTTAATGCCTTATCTATTGATGTCCAAAAAATTGTGATGTTGTCGATTTTGAGATATAAGTATTGAAAGTCACCGTATATCCAAAGTAACCATTGCACTGAGGGAAAGGTTTTGGTATTTGAATTAGAAAAATCAGTAGATCCGTTCTCGAGATATGATTTTTTGAAAATGACGTTTCGCTACAAAATCATACATACAAATCATACAAACTCTGAAAATTTCATCCACATCCGAGATGGTCGGAGAAGTTTTTTTTTTCTCTCGCCGTTCAATCAAAGTTATATTAGACGAAGTTACGTCTGACCGTTTTTTAATCAATGCCTACTTTCGGTCTACCGCAAAGTTCTGTTTTCTTTCCTACTCTTTTTATAATTTTTATAAATGATTTGCCAGCTCTCATTTTCAATCATATTCATAGTTTTGCAGATGACAGCACCCTTGATTTTGTGTACTCTTCTATAGCTGACTTCCACTGGAACGTTTTAGTTGACAAACGAAACCACATGTTCAGTTCACTAAACAAAGACCTTACAGCAGTAAAATACTCGCTTGGTGCAGAGAGAATCAAGTCTTGTTTAATGCTTCCAAAACACAATGTTGTCTTAAACGTACCCGAATACCCGCTCAATCTATTTCCGTTGATGGAGTAGATATCTCGAACACACCACCATCCCCAAACATTTTAGGCATTGAATCCAACAATCTTAGTTGGTCCGATAACATTTTTGTATTGTCTAAAATGCGAAGGATCGCCTGGGTTTCTTAGGGTATGTACACAACGAAGCGAGGCGAGCCGAAGCGAGGCGAGGCTAGGCAGTTGAGCAAGGCGAGGTGTAGATACATCTCGAGGTGTAAAGCTCACAACAAGACGTTCAGTTTCTTGGTAAGTTCCTAAGTGAGAGCATAAATTATGTCATCTGATTCTTAAAAAGAAATTTTATGTTTGTCACGTAACGCAACTATATTGCATTTTCACATAAGAGTACCTACTTTCCACTGTTTTGCTTGCCTCCTGATAAATACGAAACGTCTGGAATTTGGTGAATTTCATCATCTATATGAAGATCTGCATACTGATCCTCATAGATTCTTCCATTAGTTATATGAGAATGAGTAAACCCTTCAATTATATCAAAGAAAAAACCTATAAGAATAGGCCAGCTATCAAAATTAGCGTGCTGTACTTCATTCTCAAGCGAAAGACCTCGAAGTGTCTCGCTACATCTCGACATAGCCCCGCCTCGCCTTGCCCCCATCAGATTTGGTTCAAATATACAAGTCTTACATCAGGCTTAGATTAAAGGATAAAGGGCAGAGGCTGGACGGATTACAGTATCCACGTTAGACAAAGGACAGTTTATTAACGATGACATAAAAATAGAAACTGTTGAATCATTGCGGTGAGCCGGCGTAACGTCGGATAACTATCATTCTTCTATTACTACTTCTATGGCGCTTGTTCTGACTAAATCTCTAGCCTGATGCCTCATACATAGAATTTTCAATATGGGTAGCACATGAGCTGTATTCGAGCTCACCCTCCCACCTCCTTAAAAAGCAGAAGAGTATGTATGTGGAAAGCTTTACCATCCTCTGTTTTCCCTGCCAATTATGAGCTTTAAAAGGAGTCAGTACCAAGATTTTCAAGTTTCATACATTTTTCAATGCGAATTTCTGGCAAACTATTTGTAGCAGAATAATGATTTATATTTTAAATTAAAGGTAACGAAGAAGTTTAGTAAATAACATAGTCAAAAATTAAAAAAAAAAATTGGACTGGAGATATTAGCTCGGAAACTTCTTAAAAATGGTAAAAATAGAAGTTTTTAAATCAAATTAAATCAAATTAGACTGTGACTATTTTAGAAAGATAAAGCCTAGATCTAGTGAATAGCGTCGAGTTTTTTTTTATTTTAAGTTGTGCTTTTTTTAATTATTTGACATTAAAACTTTTGAATTTATTTGAACTGCAAACATTCATTTTTCATCTTAAATTGTCACATGTTGGGTTTCTGTCTTTTACACTAGATGTCTCTAATGTGGTCTGTGGTCTAGATCTAAGCTAATTTTATATGAATTTTCATATTTTCAGGACACAAACCTATGTATAGGAAATTTTTTTGCCAACAGGCTCGCTGGTATCTAAATTGAAACTTTTGCTAACTACTGACTCTTCTTAAACATTTACGCGAAATGTACAATGTCACCTCCTTGACTCAAGCTAATAATCCTCAGTTCCCTACTCCTTCTTCCTTTGCTGCAAAGATTGTATTACTGCATCATAGCTGCATGAGCTTTAGCAACAACATACAAAAAAAAATGTTAAATAAAAATTATAAATTAAAAACAAATCTCTCTAAAATTCTGGCTGTCAGTTTGGGTATGTCGCCAGGTTCGTTGACATAAACCGATATTATGCAGTATTCCCTCCCTTTAATTGCTTCTTGGGCCATGGCTAACCTGACCGCTAAGCCAGGATGCATTGCGTAATGGTTGACCGTGTCTTAAATACATACATACAAAATGTTCTACTGGATTTAATTAAAATATGTTAAAAATTGCAATTTTAATGTTTCGAATTAAAATTTCTTCTTTATAAGAATTTTTTTTCGAGAAAATCACTAGGGTATTAAAACAAATGCCTAAATAAAAGCTTAAAAAAGTTTACGCATTTTGTTTTATACCACCATACAAGAGGCTTATGCTAGCAAATTTAAGTCATATATAAAAATTATACTTATTTCCATATTTTAATTTGTCCAGTTGAATAAAATTATATAAGTATAAAAAAAATAGAATGTTTTTTCACCTTTTTAATTCTAACATGTACCACCTACGTGCCTAAATACTCAAATACTCCTCGATTGAATTTATTTTCATCTTCTAAGCGTAATCATTGACATATCACCCAAATGTCAAAACTGGAAGATCATATCCTTGCCAATGTTTTGTGAAAACAATGCCTACAGTAAAAAAAAAAAAATTGTGGAATTCTCAAATATTTTGAATAACCCTCAATCTCCATTCTACATGCATGCAAGCTACTCTGGTAATAGCTTAATCCGCTCTATTCTCTCTCATCACATATGTACAAACGCTTGTTTAAGGTAGCAGAGATTTTGACAGTTTTTACTTTTTGATGAAATCATTTTGTGCAGAGAATAGTAATTAGGTTGGTGCAAAAAGAAGGTAAATCTTTCTTACCGCAACTAAAACAACAGGTTGCTTAATCATACACGGTGAAAGCATTTTGTTACGCTCGGAGCTACCTACATTGTTCTTGTAAACATATACATATTATGATCAATCTATGTTTTTGAAATAATAATAAACATACATAACATCATTTCAACAAAACAAAAAGCAAAAAAACTTCGAGTTACCTCCTCATAGCTACAACGTCCTCCTACGATTGCTTCTTTGTTTATCGAGTATCGTGCAGATGATTTAACCCTTGCAATTTGCCATGTTTTTTAATGGTAATCAAAGCACCAGGGAATTTCCTTTTGAAACATTTGCATAGTTCTAACAAGACAGGAAATATAGGATGAGGTAATGACTCCTGACAATCTAGATATCTTTAAAAACGTAACTACATTGCAAGATAAGCTACAAGTTTTCTGTTCTACTAGGATAAGCAAGATGTAAATGCTGAGGAAACTAATTATAAAAAAAAGAGGATAGGGAAAAATCTTTGTTATCATGAAGTAGCACAGAAAAAATGTAGACTTGTGTAGATTTCTTCAGCTTCACGTAATTGTTCCATTACCGCGTGGTGTTGGAGATACTATTAAATACTGGCGAAAATTAGAAAATACAAATGACTTTAGTGACTTGTTGGTTTTCAATTTTTATTTATGTAAATCCAGTCTGCATAAAGAATCTTACAAGATATGTAATAATTTTTTGCTCAATGATATAACTATTGTCAAGAAAGAAAAAAAAGTTAAATAATGTTTAAAAGACAAGTACCGAGGTATTGGTCAGTTACTGGCATTGTAACCGAAAATCAAAATTTTATAAAGAAATTTTGAAAGCATACGGGGTGGACTGAACAATTTTGAGCCTAAGTACTGTTAAGTATCAGTAATGTCTTGCGCTAAATGTCACTAATTGCGAATATCCACAGTAGTATAAATACCGAGTTTCATGTAATTAGCATCAGTACGCTTTTGGTAATTAAACTTTGCGGTTCAATTACTAATCACCCCATGTCTGAGTCATCCGAGCATTGTACGAAATTGGAGTACAGAGCTGTCATCAAATTTCTCATAAAGAAGAACAAAACGCCGACTGAAATATTAGAAGGGATGTCTACAGTTTATTGGGAGTCTGGGCCTTCAGTTGCTATCATAAAACCAATCATGGCAGGGAGTCCCTGGAAGATGATCCCATGTCAGGGCGTCCAAATAAAGCCATTGGCATTAGCAAGGAAGGAATCGACAACATTTTGCATAATCATGAAAAAAGTGTGTGCGCAATGGGTGTCCGCTGGACAAGCAGCGTCGCGTCACAGCATCGTAAAAAATTTCAGACATCTGCGGCTGTAATCCTGCCGACGTTTTTTCTCACATAATCACTGTTGACGAAACATGGATCCGGCAGTACGAACCAGAGTCAAAACATAAGTCAATGCAGTGGATAGAAAAGGGAGAAAAGCTTCCACGGAAATTCAAAGTGGAAGATTGGCATCCAAGCTAATGGCTAATCTTCCTAAAAGAAACTACAATGAATGCGGACTACTACGCCGCATTGTTGACTAATACGCGTCAAGTGGTTGGCGAAAAAAGGAGAGGCAAACTGGCAAAAGGAGTTCTGGACAATACGCCCGCGTACACTGCGCGAATTGCAAGGCGCATCCTGGCCGAGACAGGATTTAAAGAAATCAATAACCCACCATACAGTCTCGCTCTAGCCAGCCCCGAGTGATTAGGTACTTCCTGTTTTCCAATTTGAAGAAAGACCTCCGAGGGCGAAGATTTTTGACTGATGAAGAAATGAAGGCGGCAGTAGACGAACATTTCGATGAAAATGGCGGTGAATATTTTTTCAATGAGTTAAAAATACTTCATTATGGATACAAGAAGTGCATTGAAGTAGAGGGGGATTCGATAGAAAACTATATTTTTTATACATTTCTATCAGCATTTTTAATACCCTAGGCTCAACATTTTTCAGTCCGTCCTCTTACTGCATGTTTCGATCAGCAGTGCAAGGCGATCTCATCAGTACTGAAGTGAAGCCCTGAACTAGAATATAAATATTTCGAAGTTATTTTCAATACATGAAAATTATGACCAACCGACCACTTCCCAAATAAATTGGAGAATTTTTTTTTTGTATTTTTATAAGGTTATCGGATCGAATTTTCTGCTCGCTAATACAAGTCGCAACAGAGGATTTGAAGATTTGTGCAGTTTTTTTTCCGAATCCCCCTTACGTTTAGATAGTAAAGGGAGAGCGATTTGAGTTTTTTTTAGATATTGCTACATATTTTAACTGTATTACTAAGTTGGCGCCCAGAAGGTACGAATAGTTTAGTAAAAGCGCCAGGGGGCGAAAATGTGGGATCCAATAACCTGTCCTGCACATCCGCTGAGACAGTTAAAACAAAGGATGCAACCGGTTTAGAGCATGTACTAATTTTTTGACAAGAAATAACATACGTTGCGATATCTTTGGATTTAAGATACTTCAAGATGTCCTCACACGATGTTTCTAGAGAACAATGGGTGACGAAAACACACGAAGATTTGATACCGTTCTCATCGGGATGCCAATACCATTTCCTAAAGGGGAGACAGAACCAGTATCATTCGTTACTGTTGAATCAGATGTGGTATTAACTGGATTACAGTTTGCTGTAGTTGAAAAGAGTCCTGATTTGAGCGAATCGCTTTATTGGGATTATGGTGGCATCTGCCGACAGTTTTTCTGGTATGCAGCTAGTTTACTACTATGAGTATCAGATACATAGGAGATTTAGAGTCTACTCTCCGCTGCACAGTAGGTAATGGTTGAGAGTCAGACGATTTCTTATCTTCTGGAGCCAATTTCCAGACATCAGTTGCCGTGGAGCTGATTAGCCTTGAGTTTTTGGAAACCATAGATGACCAAGACTCGATATCGCCTTCAACTCGCCTTAAGCTACGCCGAAAGTCATCATCGATAACTGGAATGAGTAGCGTATTGTTTGAATTCTGAAGGACAGACGAAGAGTCATCTTTGGAAAACAGTGCATGAATATCAACTAGAGATTCAGACAAATTTTGAACCTTTAAAGATAGGTGAATTGATATAGACTTAGACACCATATTGAATAATGGATTTTCATTCCTGATTTCAAAGTGCAGGTAGTAATTTTCACATTTAGCAAAATTCAATTAGTCTAAAAATATCTGACTTTAATTATTTTTATTCCGAAATGCAAAATTTGCAAGATAGATTCCGATTACTTGGGCTCAAAATTTCATACACACAAACACACATAGTTCTTGAGGTATGTGTCATATTTTATCGAAAAGACCTTTACTTTGAAATTTTAAAATTTGTATGGTGGAATTTTATGAGCCTTAGTACAGTGAATGCAAACAGAATATCTACATGCCACGACACGAATAATAAAAAAAAACATTAAAAATAGAAGCGTTCAGTTTTGGTTCTGTAGGACATTTTTCTTAATAGTTTATAGTAATTCTACGAAAGCTATCTATGGTAAATATACATGCCTCCATCTATGAACAACCACAAGATATCTATCTAATAGTTGAACATAAACTTAATAAAAGTTCTTCCGTTGATGAAAACTGCAGGATGAAGTAACCGTCTTATACTTGGATTTTTTTTTCGTATAGAGCTACCAACATTTATAATTTTGAATTAATTTAAGCACCTTCGTAATTAAATATTTTAGACTTTATATCAGAAAGGTTCAATTTGGTATGGTGGGGGATCTGAAATAATTTCTGTAGGTAGCTAGCTTACGACATTCTGAGGTGAACTAATGATGGTTATGGTGGTGGTGTAAAATTAAAAATCAATATGTACCTACTCTCATCAGTTTGAATTTTCCACCACCAACCACATCATGATGAACTGAAAATTAATTAAGAATTGAAAGCACAGCTTTAAAAAATATTGATACATGATTAAATGACTCTTCAGTATTGATTTTTTTTTTAAATATGCAATAAACGGCAAGAGTTGACTATCAAGTAATAAATGCCTTGTGTGTGATTAATTGATTAATTACGATTTTAAAATTAAATTTATTTAATTTAATTTATTTTATTATTATTAAATTGTGCTGTACAAGATTTAAATAATCTTATAATCATACATTAGTCATTGGAAAATATACCAATGCTACACAAACCTTAGAAGAAAAAGAAAAATTAAAAGTACTTAAAACTTTAGGAAGCAATAGGAATTTAGACTTAATTAACTGAAACAAAATTTCAAAGATCAACTTAAATAGTTGGGTACCTCACTCGAAAACTTTCTTTCTGTAAAGAGATGTAGCAAAAACTACTGAACACTTTATCTAACAAACACTATCCGTAATCAGTAGAAGGAACAGAAGCATCAAACTAAGACATATGTGCATAATATCAGATAGCAGTATTCTCGCGTGATATTAAATTGAAAGCTAGTAGTAAATAGTTTAAATAGCCTGGTGGAGCCTGTGCGTTGTAGTTGTATATAGCTTCAGGGAGATTATTCTATAAATGAGCGATTGAAACAAAATGACAGAACAGAGTACTTAAAATGCGGTATTCGCAGCTTGAGATATCTAAGTATTTGAGGACAAAAATTCCAGATCGATGAAGGGATAAGTAGGACATCGAGAATAATAAATTAACTTGTGCAGAAATATCAAAGCTCTCCGATCAAATAAGTATCCAGAGAATAGCTTAGAACAGAGTATAAAAATGGAGAGATAGGATGATATCTTTTCAGAAATAAATCTGGCAGTTTTCTTCGACATATGGAATCTTAATGTGGAAATATATACATACAATACATTCACAGGAAAAGTATGGTAGGAGAACGATTTTCACCAATCTCAAAAACAAGGCGGACAGCAATATACTCGCAGATAGCCAGTAGTAATATTCTTCTGGTGTGAGAACCTAGTTAATAACAAGTAAAAAAGCTAGAATTGGTCTAAGACCAATTCTTATAATACCCTAGATGAATGCCCGTAAGAAATTTCGTATTGTCACCCTTCTGTGTAAGTTTGATTTTGAAGTGGTTTTTCGCATATATTTCTAGAACGGTTGGTCGGACAGGAAAAATGATTATAACCAATTTTATAGGATTTCGTATTCTGAAGAAGTTTTTAATGCAATCAAAATGTCTTGGACTGATCGTTTTCACAGTATACGTAAAAAACCAAAATTTTTATATCGCAACACCAAGAAGTAGTTGCCCGATTTAGTCCATTTTGTTTGCTAGTATTTTATTTGCTAGTACAATGAAAACACCATATACTAAATTTCAGCTTTCTAAATCGATGCGTTCTCAGGCACTGTCCAAATATATAGTGGAAAACAAAAGTTTTGTATGGCAACCCCACGGAGGAGTTGCCCGATTTGTCTCATTTTCAAACTTAATTTTACTTTTTTTTTAAAGTCCGTGTACAAAATTTCAGCTCACTAAGTATACGCGTTCTCGAGTTATCGTGCGCACAGACGGACAGACAGACGAACGGACATGCAAAAATCAAAATAACTTGTAATATTATGCGTGGGTGTCCAATCCATTTTGCTCTACCATCATTATTTCGAGGTGTTACAAACGGAATGACAAACTTAGTATAGGTACCCTATAGATTTCATCTAGGGTATAAAAAGCATGAGATTCTAACTTGTCTATCATCATCCAACAATGTTCCTGTAGTACTTTCTCTGTACTTTCAAGTAAAAATTCCCACCACCCATCCAGTGGCGGATTCAGGGGGAGGGGGGTGTCACGGGGTCATGGCCTGCCCCCTAAATTTGAAGTTAAAAATATTTAATAAATTGAGTTATTTGAAAATATATATTTTTTACTTTATATTTTTTTATGTATATAATTCAACTTAAAAAAAAATTTTATTTCAAAACTTAAAAAAATAAAACTTTATTTCAATGAATATTATTGTATGCACGTGATGTATGTGTATAGGGTTTTCTTAAAATTTGAGTTTGGGACCCCAAAACACACGAAACAGACTCCCACACTACAACATCAGAGCACTAACTTTATCCTAACTCTTAACATTCTAAAATATTTGCAGCGTTCTTATATCAAACCACTGACATGTAAAATATGGACTGATTACGTCCATATAAATACGCTGCAGAAAGTGGGCTCACTTCAATATAGCGTTCTCTTTCGGTCTAAGCACCAAGTACCAACTGAGAGACAATTGTAAGCAACAAATAAATAAGTGGGTGCGTCGAAAGAAATGTTTTTAAATTAATTACTTGGGTTAATTAGTGATAAAAAGTGTTTTACCACAGGCAATATATTCATGGATGCTCAACAGAAACTCAAAAAGTTTGATTAAAATCACTTTTCAACTTCCCGCTAATGGATTTTTTAATGCTGGCACCCACGTAAGAACAGTCTTTGACACAAAAAATAGTATCCGTATGAAACAGCATATCGAGTAGTCCATTTTATATATGCCAGTGTGTAAAACTGAGAAAAGTTTGGGTTGAATAACTCCTGCAGTTTGCACCCTAAACTACTACTCTATTAAAAAAATGACTTTTTGTAAAAATGTATACTAAAAACTAACACATCACGCACCTCTTAATGCGGAAACCTTCTTAGTACCTCACTACAGTACTGCAGCGGCTAAACTAAGGGACGACATTTCGTTTTTGCTCCATTAAATGATGACCCCCCCCCCCCTAATTTCAATGCTACTTCACTCATCGGCTTCCTTCAAACTATTCGAGAAATACTTCCCAAGCCATTAATGAAACTCTCTCACTAATACAAGATAGCCCTAGTTAAGTCGTAACATTTTAAAATATTTTAAATAAATTCTGCTCGCTAAACTACTATTCATACAGAAAGATGGCCTTGGGATAATTTAAAATTTGTGTTTATATCTTCCAAAATGTAATAAAAATTTTAACCTTTCTTAACAAAATTATCTAAATTTTTTATCTTAAGCTCACGATTTCTGTTCTCGAAAGCACAGTGGAACATAAACGCACGAAAGTATGCAATTTTGAAATTGCAACAAATCACTATATGTCCATGCAAAGCTATACGATGCTATGGTATTCGTGTGCATTGTACTCCAAAGCATTTCGGCCATCTGCACAGCAATAGGATTGCATAAGCATGGCGAGATTTTAGATTTGCTGTTGGATTTTTCATAGAACTAATAAAACGTTTTGCGTGAGGAGCAGGAAGGGACAAACGAAATGTGTTCGCTCTGTAAAGTTGGTCAGACACTTTTCCTTGTAATTTGTCTGGGTTCATTTATTGCTTGGGAAAATATTATTTTACTGAAGCCGCTCATCAAATAAAACTCTTCCGAGAACTCTGAGTTGTAATGTTTCATATAATTTTGGCAATGTTCACACCATTTTATTAACTAAATAACCAAAGAACTACTTTAAAAAGTTAGATTTGACTTTACCACCAACCATTTTCTCCTTGCTACAGCTTCACTAAAACCCATTAGGAATTAAGATCCATACAATAAAATAAAAAATATCGAGACTACGCATTCTGAGATATTCAAGGATAACAGAAATATCCATTATCCTTGAAAGCAAATTTTCAGAAAAATGATTTTGATTAATTTTTCTCTCGGAAACTTCAAAGCTTCCAAAAATAAATAACGTTTATTTCATGAAGATACGATGATAACGTTGCATCTACTAGGCAAAATTTCCCACATTTTTAAAATTTCAAAAGACCGTATCTCGGTCATACATATATGGATCGCAAATTTCATCATAATAAAAAAAAAATTACACAAAATTGGTCGATTTTCTGCGTAACGGCTTATAGGATTATTGATTTCATTTACACAAATTACATACCGTGTAACATTCATTCTCTTCTTTATTCCATAATTATTGGACTGCATTTTACTAACACGTCCCATGATTAAATAATAGTTACTCACAATCAGAAACAAATAGATTATAAATAGAACTGCCAAAATAATTTCTCGCCTCCCAAGCAAAAATAAGAAATTACCAATGATAAAACTTAAAATATTCCGCGAAATTTACACTCATATACCGAATACAGAAAATGGCCGCATACAGTTTCCGACCCTGCACACTACAGCCCGCCGCAGAGCTTTCAAAATAAGTGAATGCTTTCCGAAAGCACATCATTCCATCTGACGGTGACGAAATGAATT
Source organism: Dioctria linearis (assembly GCA_963930735.1). Taxonomy (NCBI): domain Eukaryota; kingdom Metazoa; phylum Arthropoda; class Insecta; order Diptera; family Asilidae; genus Dioctria; species Dioctria linearis. Next base: position 52,067,359 of record OZ005741.1, on the reverse strand, counting down.
AAAAACGCCAAATTGTATGCAAAATAATATTTTTACTAGTTTTGTCTCCGTCACTTCCTCTTCCACTTTAAGATCTTCCATACTCAAGTACAAATTTATCAACTTGATGTAGCATTATTGCGTTATTATGTACCAAACTTTGCAAATTTCATGAATTTGAGAATTTTCTAAAGTTAATTACATATATATAAATCACAGGAATCTTTATTTTTGACAAGTCATTACCTAAGTTTATAGTAATACGTACAGATTGGACGCAAAGTCGTATTAACTTTTCGTGTTTTTTAAGATTTCTGTAATAACCCCCCTTAATCGAATGTCTATGATTCCCCAAACAAAAATTTTCATTTGAGTAATAATTGCATACGAAAATGTGCCATGTTCAAAATTATCTTATTATTTTATTAAGTAAGTATTATTTATTATGTAGGAATTTTTGGCTTAGGGAAGATAAGGAACCACGTTTAAAATTACTGGAAGACTTTTTCCTATACGGACAGTAGTTAGATTTATAGTTGGTGGTAATAAAAGACACAGTGGATAGGCTGAAGTGGTAGGAACAGAAAATTGTATGACAGGTGGGAGCAATCCCAAACGTTAGACACTGATTATGGAAATATATTAGTGTTACACAAAACACTCTCAAATTAGATGATAGTAAACCGTGTAAGCTTTCCAACAAATGTCCATCCATCACTCCACCACCTAAATGCCGCTAGTTATAGGAAGTTAAAGTTAAAAAATTGAAAATTTGTTTGGTAGAAGTCACGCCTAATTTTATGCAATTTCATACAAAATGAGCAAAATTACATAGGATTTTTGTCTCTATTTTTTTAACTTTGACCTTCTAGCGATATGAGGAGGTGGAGTTATGGTTCGACATACTTGGAAAGGTTAGACGATTTTCTAAACTATTATCTGATCTATCTGAGCTATGAATCACCTTCATAGATTGCATGAAACGGAAAAATGATGTATATCTAGAACTTTTATGAAAGAGCTAAAAAAATACAGTTCTCTAGGTCAATACGTTTTTGAGTTATCTTGCAGACGACAGATGGGCACATTGGTGGACGGACAGATATGCATGCAAACATCCAAATGCACTTTGTTAATATTATGTTGTGAGTGTTCCATATACTTTTCCGTACCATAATTGTTTGAATGTACTTCAAATGGAATAATTTACATAGTAGAACCAATGATGAAGGATACAAAAGGATAATTCTTTTCAGTTCTGCTTTATATGGAAAAATAGTTCTTAAGCTTTTCTTTAATATTTTCCGCAAATCATATGAGTTACATAAAATCAAGATTTCTTAACACTACATATATATAATATAAGTTCCGCTCCACTATCTTTTGTAGGGTTTTGCCCTTTTATAGAATATCATCATATATGTATATATGTAACTCTCTAATGTCGGCAGCTGTTACGGTATTTGCTCCTTCCCAATAAAAGACATCTGCATCCAACTAAGTAGGTATACTATATACGACTTTTCGTTCGTACAAAAGCTTGCAAAAATAATATTTTCACAATTCTTTAAAAACTTATAGTATGAACTATATGATACTTAAAGTGCTTATATTTAACTATATATGGAAGCTAGAAGTCGCACTTTATACTTACATAGATACAACATGAAAATTCACATCAGTCCTACTACTAACACGTTTGGACGTGAACGTAATCAATCTTTCCTGGAGAAAATAATTGCCCACGAGTATTTTTTTCTTCCAGTACCAACACTGTGGTAACGTATCCTGCCTTTCGACGATGGAATTATATATGCTGAAGACTATCACTATAGGTTTAGCTCAACAACTCACTCATATGTATCGCCCTTGTATTTTAATTACTGACTGCAAAAACGAGAGGCTCTCATATTTCTTTCTGTCCATTCACTAAACTTTGGCGGTCTATTTATTTTTCCTGCAAAGCTGTAACTCTTCTCAATACAAATTTATGTGAACCATGCACGAGCAAAGAACTTTTGTTTTGTTGGTTATGAGGAGGAGGAGTTCACTAAAAATTTATGAGAATTTCATTATAATCGAGGAGAAATAAATTTGTCTTCAGTTTCATGGTTGTAGAATTTTGAATTTTTTATGGGCCTTATAAAATGCACAAATTTAGATTAAAAATGCATGTCCAGTTACCGCATAGCATACTACAATAAAAGAAAAAACTTCGAAGTTCGGAAGATGTTAACGAAAGAAACTAGATACTAGATAGATAGCTCTACTTTCTACTGACGGATCCAGAAAGGATGGCAAAACAGGCACAGGAGTGGTTGTCCCAAAAGTGGATCTGTCTATTCCGTTTGGTACGTCACATTGCATTTTTTTTAAAGTGGAAATCTATGCTGTAGAGGTTGGAGCTCAGGAAAGCTTGAACAGGGACTGCAAGAACTCCAACATCTATAGGTTCTCAGACAGCCAAGCAGCGGCTCGGCCCTCTCAGACATTGAGTCAAAGCAAGTCTCTGGAGTTGCTACTCAAAACTCCAGCTACTATCGAGGGAGCGACAATAAAGTAATGTTGCTGTCCTAATAGAAATGAGTGGACGGTAATGAAAAAGCGAACGATCTCACTAAAACCGGAGCCGAAAATCCATATACTAGTCCCTACCCGACATTTAGGCTACCAAAAACCAATTGAGAAGCAACAGGCAATAGGCGTATGAAGCAGGCGAACGAATTGTATATGCTCTCTCCTTTCCAGGCCCGGCAACTAATTGGATTTAGCAGACCTATCAGCCTGTTTACTAAGGCAGTCACTGAAGCCATCCTTTTGTTTTTTGTTTTTTTTTTGTAGGAAATAAACAAATCTGGCAGCGCAATTTGTCGACTGTGCAACGGAGAAGATGAAAACTCGAAGAATCTTTTAGGTATAGAAGTGTCTAGCCCTTGCAGGTTTAAGGTTGCAGCAAGTTGATAGAGCAGCACTTATTTCTGAAAATCAGGTTTGCAATTTAACTCCAAGGACAACAACCGAGTCCGAAAAAAGACTAGATTTTGTGTAACTATATTAGGGGAAGGCACAATAGATTAACTTTGGCCGCGGTGTCTGCGTAGGCTTAGTGACCTTTGCGACCACATCTTAATATATATATACAATTAAATTTGAAATAAAATTCTATTTTGAAGGGAGAAGAATTCCTTTATTTTTGTGTTTCAATTTGCTAAAACTCAAGATAGAGGAATCGACCGTTTTCTTATTGTATTTTCACAGAATATTCCAATGGTCTGTCCTAGTGCTTTACTTCTATTCATTACATGACCTATTTGAAAAGGTCTCCAGATTTTATATATAAATTTATATATAAAAGCTAAAATTGTTACGCGTTTTCCGTATGGGTGTAAGTCTTGCGCCAGTTAACTAAACAGAAAGAGTTTGGGGCGAAAAATTTTATAGGTGCTACATGGTTTGCGAGTTCTTGAACTTTTGAAATTTATTTGCTGCTGGGTTATGAATGGCAAAATGAAATTAGGTTACTGCCCGTTATAAAAAATAAATATATATATAAAATAGCCGTCTTGAACAAGAATGTATGTATATATGTTACAGTCAAAACACGAAATCCGCCAAAACCCGATTTTACTAGGAAATTCTAGTTCTAACAAAGCGCTCTCGGTAATTCTAGTTTTAACTAATATAACACAGTTAAAACTAGAATCAACGAGAGCGCTTTGTTAGAACTAGTATTAACTAAAGAATATTTAGTTAATTCTGGTTGTGGCGCGCCCCGGATGTGTGTGTGTGTGTATGCGCGATCGGATATGTGTGCGGATGTGTGTATGTGGGTGTGGCTAGGTGTGCGGGGGGGGGGGGCGTGTGTCACTGGTCTGTACGTCCCCCTCCCCTTCACCTATTGCGTATACATACTGTATGTATAAATAGCCACATCCTTAATAAACATCAAGGTTTAATGGCGAGAGAATTCAATTGTGACGCAAATTTACTAATAGCACCCAGTCAGTTCTAGATTTAACTAAGAGCTACGCGAGAATTCAGCCACAACCAGAATTAACTAAATATTCTTTAGTTAATACTAATTCTAACGAAGCGCTCTCGTTAATTGTAGTTTTAACTGTGCTATATTAGTTAAAACTAGAATTACCAAGAGCGCTTTGTTAGAACTAGAACTTGCTAGTAAAATCGGGTTTTGACGGATTTCGTGTTTTGACTGTAACATATATACGTATATCCATATTTCCAAAATGAGAAACGTGTGCTTTCAAAAATTCGAAAAATCGACTTAAACTATTCACATTTTGGGGTCTTATGTCGCATGCAAGGCAGGCACTGGCGTAACTAACGCTCCCACGGGCCGCGCCATACGGGGGAGCCCACAGTTTCTAGGGGCCCACGAAGCTTGCAAAATTAATATTTTCATATGAAGTGATGAAGCTTGAAACCACATAAAATAACAACGCTGTTTTAACAATCAGTTAGATTCACTCAATTAAAATTCAGTTTCTGAATAAAAATTATGTTAACTCTGTAATGAGTTCCATCTAAAGGTGTTCATACCATCTTAGGCTTTGAACAGCTGCAAATACGCTGACTAGACAGTAGTGATGATACAACAATAAAAAAGTCGAGAATTCTTCTATTTATTCTTTGTATTTAAACGGAGAAAAAATGTACGCCTGAAACTGAAACACCGTAAATTATTTTCTGGGAAATGTTTGGCTGACCTCCTTAGGCTAGGCGTACACACTGTTAACATGCATCAGAGTTCCTAAATGAGAGAATACTTTAAAACCTAGTACTAAGGTCCGCGCTAAACTAAATTTTAGTGAGTCTCCAAAATCGGGTCGTTCTTTAGCAGTTAAAATATGACAGCGGACACTCAGAAAAAATATATAGTAAAAAGAAGAAGCATTTTGTAATTTTTGTTCGGAGATACAACGCGCGGTCATAATATTTCTTAAAACAGGTAACAGGTAGTTAAAATTATTTGGATATATTAAAAATATAAGAATAAAATGTAGGTATGTAGGTATAACATGTACAAAACTATATTAATTGCAAAAATCCAGTCAATAAATTATGTCAAACTCAGAGCGTGTGTGTTGACCTTAGTACTGCTCTCCCTAAAATTAAAGATAAATTTTCGCCAATAGCTCTTAGCGCGCTAGATTTTCATATAAAATATAGCTCAGTGCGCACCTTAGTACTAGGCTCAGCTTTAGTATATTAGATAAGTAAGCAATGAACGAAAATTAAAATATGTATAAAATCTAAATTTTCTCTCCCAACACTGTTGTACGGTGCGGTGCGCGTGCGGTGATCAGTGGACTCGGGCTCTTACTTTAAATATGTAATCGGATATTTCCGGATACTTATGTGGGAAGCTTTTTCCTTTTTGGGTTTGGCTTGCTTAAGCGTATCTCTCAGATACTCATCGGTGTTACTTTAAATGTGCTTTCGTGAGCATATGCTGGGGCTCCCAGCGGCTTTTTAACAGGTTTAATGGTGAATGTACAGCACAAAGTAAATCTAAACAAATAAATTTGTCAATCCAAATCTTGGCAACACTGATCGTTGTACACATGAAAACTTTTAATTTTTTTACTCAACTCTGGCTTGGAGTGAGTGGAATGGAATGAAGGCACTGTTGTGAGATCGTGGGAATTTCTGACCTGAAAAAAATAAAAGGGGAGAAAGGAATAATTTCATTTCCCGTATAATATTAAGGGAAACATCCTACATCCGAAGTTCAGATAATATTACCTTATAATTTACACAAAAAAATTAATTTTCCTGCGCAAGTATGTTAATTTGAGGGAAGGGGGGGGGGCATACATCCTTAGTTACGCCACTGAACGCAGGACACAGATAAGATATGTATAATGTAGCTGGAGTTTTTTTTTCTTAAATTTCAAAATGTTTAAACGCAAACCAAAAAACAAAATATAAGGGCCAAAACACAAGCACAGAGCTCATCTTGTATTCTCCACCTCCTTGAATCTCTAGTTCTGGCTGGACGTTCTCTTCCTTCCCTCTCCGTTTAATTCTCACTTGGTTGTTTTTTTTTTAACTTTAGACTCTCAAGATACTGACTTAAATCACGACTTAATCAAACTGCAACTTCACCTACCAAAATTGTCGATTTTATAAAATTAAGTCCTCTATTGGAAAGTTCTTTAAATCTTCCAGGCTTTTTCCTAATCCGAACTGACCGGCTTGCATCGGTAATATATTACTAACATTATTTTTCCAATTTTCTTTACAAAATAACCTAATTTTCTAGACTTTTTGCTGCTATAGTCAGAAAACATTCATCTACTCTACTAAGCTAAGTATTATAGTAAAACTATTGCATTTTCCGAAATAATAACAAAATGTTCCAATATGAATTTTTTTTGCTTTAAATATAATAACTCTCTACACCAATATACAATGATCTGTTTGGCGTTGTGTATGTTCGCTAAATTTCTTGAATTTCGAGTTATAATTGTTTGTTGAAGTGTTTTTTTGACCCACCGATAATATTTTAACAAGCCAACTTTAGGTCGAAGATTGGCCAAAGACCCTTTGGTACCTGTTTTCAATTAAAATAATCCTCCTATCTCTTTTACCTCAATAGGCTCTATACTGCTTCAAAAACCCCAAGAAAACCCACATTCGTGTACAGGATTTTGAAAGATATTAGCATTTCCTGTTTTTGCTATAGGCTTCGATAGCCACGACCTGAAGTGGAGCGAACGTCAAGCCGCTAGCCATAAGGACTGCGTTCCTAAACGTATCAAATTTAACGCTTCCAAAACTTTTTATATTTTTTACAAAAAGGGCAGTAGAATAGATTTTGTTAGGAAAACTTCAGCAGATCTATTGCAATTTTTTTTCAGTGGTCTTCAGGGAGGGGAGCCCCCCCCCCCGCGCCTGCCAGCTGGATACGCCACTGGCGCCAACATAGTCGCCTTTGGTTTAGAAGACCCATCGGGTAGAACAACAAAGGAACTCTGGGGTAAGCCAAACCCAAATCAAACGAATAAGCTCCTAGGACTTAACAAGCCAACCCTGGTGCCATTCTCAATGGGCACTCCTCTCTCAGGGGCCACCTTAACAGGATGAGAATTGTTGACGATCCCATCCCACATGCAGGGGTTGCGGAGAGGAGTCCGAAACAGTGACCCACTCTTTGTCACTGTCCGGCACACTCCGGAATACATTACAGACTCCTTGGCTCACACCTCCTGGATAAGTTATACGATGACGGCAAGGAGGGCTGGGGCTCCAATACTGAAATTTATAAGAGCGTCCAGTTGGGACCTATGAGCGGTTGCTCATGGGTCTGGAGGGTGAACAATGGGGGCTGATTTTGCCTACGTTCGGGGGATCCATAGTGTTCCCAAACCTCTGTTTCAATCAATTCAATCAAATTCACACGATTCAGTAGTTAATGTCAGTATCCAGTAATTACAGTAAACGATACTGAACAGTACTAAAATCAGTTATGCCAGCGATATCTAACGAGTACAGAAATATGTGTCTCATTAGGACTTGCATGTTTCAATATTGAGACGGGAAATGAGTTCCGATAGACACCCGCAGAAATTCAGATATGTTACGCGAGTTATTTTTGTACGTAAAGGTATAAGAATAAATAAAATGCAAGTACCAACCAAACTTAAGTATTCGGACAACATATGAAGTGTGTGGAAACAAAGCATGTCTATGTTTCAACTCAATTTGAGCTCGTTCTCAATACAATTGTTAAACCCTGAATAGATCCCAACTGAATCTTTTAAATCTATACATACGGATATATGAGGTAATAGTCCTGTTGGATTTTCGATACAAAGAAGCTGTTAATTCAAGAAATCGAAATCGAGACGAATCACGAATCTAAATCAGCAATTCGACATATTTTACGAGTAATTGGGAAATTCCAAATTTTTTATACATCGTCATATTTCAAACAGATATTTTTATGTATACTTCAATAACAGGAAGAAATCATTTCGAAGTGGGTGTTTTTCGAAATCGAAATTCGATATATCCCACATAAAATGGTAAAATGTGGTAAATAATGAATTCGTTGAATTCAGAAAATTTTCTAACTACACAAAACTCTTAAAAATAAATTTTTGGAAAAATATAAATTTAGTTTATGTGCGTAACCCTTACCTACTAAATGAACAGCAGCAGCTGGTGGCATTACAAATATTCCCACCAATAAATCAGCAACAGCTAAACTCATCACAAAGCAATTAGTAACCGTTCTTAAGCGTCTTGTTGTTATTACCGCTAATATCACCAGAGTATTGCCAATGATTGTGAATACAATAAAAGCACAAAAAACAAAAATTATGCAAATTCCATGCCAGGTAAATAGTTCATCGTAGATATCTGCTGCGATTTCTATATGTTGATTGCCAGTTGAATTTATTGTTTTCTTATTCATACCCAAATATTGGGAGCCGGTTGAATTGGTCACAACCAGAATTGAATTGATCGCATCACTTGTTGCGGTACTATTGATTGTGGTATAGAAATCAATGTGCTTGGTGTTGCTGCTTTGTAAAAATTGATGAAATGTCATAATAGAAGATGCAATTTCATAATCTAAGCTTCCTTTAAATTGAGTACTCCATTGGCGAGTTGATGGCGGCGATGATGATAGAGCTTCTGCCATATTTCATTCGGAAACTCTGAAATAAAAAAAAGGATAAAATTTAAAAATATTTTACATAAAATTTACGAAATGTACTATTATTAATAATATTATATCATTGTATTGGTGTATATTATTTATGTAGTATTTTGAAAGTTCGGACTCGTTGAATTTATGAACACGAAGTGAAGTATAATGGGGAGTCTTGCCTGCGCCACACCTCTTCATAATTGAAATGCACCTGATGGCAATTTAATTACCTGCCTCGGTTACAGTGTTTTACTCATCTCGCCACAAAGCATAGCTTCAGAAGAATGTAGATAGGGAGTCGATGAATTTTTAACATCATTTTTAACCTAATTTATGCATAAAGGAAATATTTCTGAAATTTCTAAAGGCAAAGAAGATGCTATTTAAGTTTTACGGACGACAAAACAAACTTCAGAATTATTATTTTTTATATTTATTTTATTTTATTTTTAGAAACATGAACCACTCCTAAAGGACCATCGTTTTGCAGGCATGCGTAGGTTTGAGAGCTGTGGATTATAGTTATTAGTATCAATCCTTCGTTTAAACCAGTCAAGAACTTTCTTAAGTTAACTTTCTTAACATATATAATAGATGGCACAAGAGCTAGATATCGCATGGTATACCAGAGCAGATTGTGAAATAGGTGGTACATTCCGGAATGGACCACAACATGCTTTAGAGCATCCTGAGAGCAAATGTTTCTTAAGCAGCAGTTTTGTATACATATGATTGACTTCCTCAATGCGGCAGATGCGAGAAAGTGTGAATCACTTGACATGCATAATTTCGGATGTTGTGGTACATGCCAGTATGGACCACCAGCCATATAAAATTTGTGTACCCTGCTGTGGTAGATTTTTTTAAAGATTATTTTGATTGTTGATTGTTTTGTTGAAAAATATTTAATTTTCTATTTCATTGCTCGACGTTTCGGATCCAAGTGCGGCCCTTCTTCAGGAGCTCTATACATATAATATTATTTACATATAAGTTCAAGTTTTTTTTGAAAATTTTAATCTGTTAGATCTAATTATTTTATGATGATCTAGCGAAGAATTTTGTTCACCTATATTTTTGTACTCGGGACCCTGAATTTGTAGAAAAAATCTCCAATGCCCTACGACCCTCCCACCCAGAGTTAGGCGTCCTTCAATATTGCGATACTTCTCATGTTTTCCCTAACTCCCCATGTATGTTAGATAATAATAATGGAGAGATAAGGCGGATTTAGATTATGATGACATGCATTTTGGCCAGATATTGTGAGGGAGATAGTTCATCTTATATAGAAATTTATTTATGAGTGACGAGAGAAGCATATGTCGTTTGCATTTTTTCCAGCCCTTGTTTTGTCAATGTGTGGGTCTCCGGAACCCATAAAAAGCTCTCAAGCATAGTCCACTTTGTGGAAAATATACAGATGGAATGTTATTATATAATTTATCCGTCACTGTTAAATAATTGTGTAAGAACGCAAACGATGTTTGGTTTTTAATTTGTGTTTTTGTTCATTCTCATTGTTTTAGTTTTAGTCTATCTGAATATCTCTTTTTAATTATTGTAATTGTTAATGCGTACTCTCTTTTTTAAATTCTTATTATTGTTAACATACCCTTAGATTGTAATATCTCGCTTAAGCTCTTCGTTAAATAGTCGTCGCATTCTCATGATCGTTTAACAAACTAAATTATTTTGCCATTACTCCTACAGCTGTTCATGCTCTTTAGAGGTCAGTTATCATGAACGAATTTAATAATGCCTTGCCGCTGGACAATGTGAGAGCCTTACTTAAAATTTTTTGTTGTCAGCGGCCTGGGTTGAATGTGTGCCTGATGAATGCTCGTAGGCTCCGCAATAAGGTTGATGAGCTCAGCTTTATATATGCTAACAGTGATATTCATGTCATCTGCGTCAGTGAAACCTGGTAAAATGAAAACATACCATTTTCATTAGTCTCCATACCAGGGTGCCAGCTGCTCCGCAATAATAGAAAGTTACGAATTGGGGGTGGAGTTGGCATCTACGTGAAAGATCACCTAAAGGTCAGAATTAGCATCGACACGGAATTTTTATGTGTGGAGTTAAATAATGGGCTCGAGAAATGTCACCATATACAGACTAACTAGGTATGACTATTCGGCACCATAGATTTGCCATTTGCTGTGTTAGTCGATTCGCATGACGCGTTTCTTAAAAAGTGAAAAATATAAAGTTTAATATTTATGTAAATTTATTCTACGGGATCCATTTAAAATTTTAAAATAAGTACTATTTTACTTTCTAAACATAAAGATAAATTGAAGGAAGATTACTAGAATTGTATGCTACATTTTAATTTGCCACTAACCACACTTTTTACACTTCGTTATGATGCATTGCAAATTTGCCTTCTATTTGAGAAAATTACCATTATCAATAACTAAATTCACTATAGAAATAATAAAAAGATCTTAAATAATCAATTAAGAGTGCAATTTATAGGTATTTCAGTCTTATTTTGAATTTTTTTATCAATAAAACTTTCGTGGCACTTTACTTTGATTCGAACTGATTTCCCTGAACTGAGCTTTAAGCTAACAAATTCAATGTATATTGATGGTAAGAAACTCATATTATATTTATTGCAACATTTTCAATAGATCCAGTGGAATAAATTTACATAAATATTATCACTTTATTTTTCCCATTTTAAGAGTCGATTCGTGTGACGTCACACGCACTTGACAGCCCGGACAATCATACCTTGTTACTCTGTATATCGTGGAGAAATGTATTTTGTCAGCTGTATATTGTCCTCCTGAACGGTTTTCTGCTTACCGAGCTTCGGAACTTGAATCTGTGTTTAGTAATTTGTCTCGTCAATAAAAAATATTATTGTTGCCAGCGATTTTAATATCGACGTCTTGTGTTCCAATAATAGATCCATGGAATTTATTCACTTCATGCAGTCTCTATATCTTAATGCCGTCAACTCTCTACCAACATATGTAATTTAATACTTCTAGGCTATCACTCGTTGATTTATTTTTTACAACCGATAAACGTCGAATGCTTTTTTATAACCAAATCGACTCCCCTAGTTTCCTCGATCATGACATACACTTCATCTGTTACGACTTTACTACCCAATGTCCGGAGCGTTCAAGTTACTTCTCATTTAGAGACTTTAATAATTTGGACATAGACAGCTTAATTCAGGAGTGCTGTGGCCTGCCTTGGGATAGAATAAGAGCTCTTAGCTCTGTCCACGATCAAGTGGCTGTTTTTGAAAGCCTTTGCGCACCAAGAGGATTACTTCAAATAAGTGTCCTTGGCACACTGCAGAAATCGCGATTCTTATCGCAGAGCGTGAATATTTCTAAAAAAAGTTTTGGCAACTCAAAACTCTGTACACTCGCTCTCTGTATAAAGCTGACCGTAATAGAGTACCCACTGCTGTCCATGGGGCAAAACGTCGCTATTATGGCACTAAATTCTATGCAAATCTTTCCCCAAAAATCTTGTGGACACACCTGAAAAAGCTGGTGTATGTGGTAGATAAGGTAATTTGAACAATAGCAACTTTGATTCTAACGATTTAAATGAGTTCTTTGTATCCGCTGCTCCTGTGGATTCGTCTAATTCATATAATAGCACTTCATTGGCTCATCCTGTGCACCACTTTCACCACCATGACGATTGGTTCTCCTATCACGGAATCGATTATCAAGAGGTCGTAATAGCACTATTCTCTGTCAAATCTGAATCTGTACGCCCTGATAAAATCTCACCTAAATTCTTAAAAATATTGCTCCCCTATATAGGTCAATATATCCTGCAGTTACTAAATTATTGCCTTACGTTATCCGCTTTCCCTACTAACTGGAAATTGGCCACGATTTTGTCTATTCCTAAAAAGTATTCAGTCGCTACAGCATCTGATCTTAACCCTATTAACATTTTGTGCTTCTTAGCCAAATTACTAGAAAAGATAATGTATGGGCAACTCCTAGCATATGTGGAAATAAATAACATGCTGACACGGTGGCAGTCAGGTTTTCGCGCAAATTGCAATTGCGAAACAGCCATATTAAAGGTTACTACGAACTTGCGAAAAAGCCTAGATAAGGGTGAGGTCGGAATTCTCGTGCTACTTGACTTCTCCAAGGCTTTTGAAAGAGTCAACTACTCAAGGCTACTCTTCAAGTTATTCAATAATTTTGGTTTCTCAAAAGCCTCCTCACGGGAAGATGCCAATAAGTTCGTTATAACGAGTGTGATTGAGACTTCTTACCCGTACCTCTTGGCGTTCCTCAGGGGTCTATGTTATCCAACAAGTCAACAACCAATTATACGCCGAAGATGTTCAATTATACAGTAGTGGACCGATTGGGTTATTCGAGGATTGCTTGGAGCGAGTCAATGATAATCTTGTCCGAATTTATGCCTGGTCTCTAGCGAATGACCTAATCCTGACAAGTCGCAATGTCTCATTTCGGGTGGTGGTACCTTGACCAGACCTATCTCCTCCATATTTCTCGGTAAACAAGCTTTAACTTATGTTGATGAAGTCACAAAACTTGGAATAAGGCTCGGTGCAGATATAGAATGTTTTGGTTATATCAGATTAGTTCTGGGAAAAGTCTATTGTGGGCTACGCAGGCTCTGGTTGTCCGCACAAATTTTGAGTTCGAACACCAAACTGAAGCTCAACAAAGTTCTGATTTTGCTACATTTTACCTTTGGGAACCTGATATTCCCAAAATTAGACATTACCTGCCTACGCAGAATCAACGTTGCTTTCAATGATTGTGTGAGGTTCACCTTCGTTCTTCGTAGATTTGACCACGTTTCTGGATTTAAGACTAGGTTAGTCGGATGTCCTCTAGATATGTACTTAAAGCGTAGGTCACTTCGCTTTCTCCATAAGCTCATTAATACGGGACAAGCTGATTACCTTGCTAATAACATACAACTCTTGGATTCGTCACGCCATCGTAATATTCTAATTCCGCGTTATCGTACAATGGTTCAAGAAGGCTCTTACTTTGTTCAAGCGGAAAGAACCTGGAATTTTTTACTGTACTCTATCCAGAGTATGAGAGATGTGGGTACATTAAAAAAAAAATTATTAACAATATAATGTGTTTCTATCAATGGGACTCCTGCTTTTTCGGCTATTACTTTTAGGGTTTTTTTTGTGTTTGTAAACAATTAATATTTGTAACTTTATTTTATATAATTAGATCTACTCCTTTTATTTAGAATGTAATTTAGAACTTAATTTCATTTTCCTGTTAATTTTTCTACCAACTTTTAGATCGTTTCTCTCTCAAACATCTATAATCCTCCTTACGTGTATAATCCATCTAATTAAAATATTATTTATTTTATCGCTATGTTAGTTAAATTGTACAATCCGACTTAATTTCTATCCCTAATTATACGATATATGTATGTACTATTTAAAGGATTTATATGTAGTTAGGTAACTTGCACACTAGCCTTAACGTTAATTTTCTAATAGTTTATCTATTCTGACAATTTTCTATATCTTAGATTGTATTTTGACGGACTGTAAGTCCTGTGTACTATACCAAAGTATCTTTGAATAAATTGAAACAAATTGAAAGTGTATATAAGCACATTATTTATTGAAGCTTTTGACATTATAGCTGAAAACTTGAGATTTTCCAAGTGTCGTCCTGTGGCTATGTAGGTACCTCAGAGGTACATATTAGTGTCGATTGTAGCACCTCGCTACCATGTAGTTTGTGCCATTTTATTATTACGTTATTTATTATTACTACTTTTGGACACTTTTGGCACTTTACTTAGTTTTGCAAATATCTACTTAGTCATAAGTGTGTAATAAGTTAAGTAACAACAGGCCACGATAATGTAAGTTAGATAAGGTAGGCGTTGTTTTAGTATATAAGTAGAGCAAATTAATTTTTGGAATTAGTACTACTCAGGACTTCAATGGATTCACATCTCAGGATAAAAAGACAAATTAAAATAATATAAAAGCATCATAAATACAGTGGTGACCACGAACATCTTCGCATTATCTAGCTCCGGCGTCCGATGTGTCATCTGCAGAAATTGGAAGATCGGCAGATCAGAATGGAGGATTCAGTTTTCGCTGCGTCAATGCTGAAGAAGTCATCGATGCTATAAAAGCATAAAATCAGATGCGACCTGTCCGGACAAATTTTCCCCTAAATTTGTTAAGCTTATTCTTCCGTTGATTGTTTCTCCCATTCTTAACATATTCAACACTTGTCTCACTACCTCCGAGTTTCCTGCATCATGGAAAATTGCGAATGTGTTATCTATAGCTAAATCAAAGTCCCCCGAAAGCCCAAATGACTATATACCAATAAGCATCTTATGTTTTCTGTCCAAGGCACTCGAGAAGTTACTGTACTCGCAGGTCCTGGAGCATTTAGACACCAACAATCTCCTAACCCGTTGGTAGTAAGGTTTTCGTCCTTCTCATAGCTGTGAGACTGCGCTTTTGAAAGTGACTACCGATATCCGTAACTGTCTGGATAAAAACTGGTTGACTATCTTAACTCTACTGGATTTCTCCAAGGCTTTTGATAGCGTACACCACACTAGGCTTTTGTCGAAACTTTGCACTCATTTCAATTTTGCATTCTCGGCTGCATTTTAATATCCAACTTTCTTACTGAGAGATATCAACAAGTGAGTATCGCTGACCATCTGTCAAGCTTAATGCCATTGTCTTCGGGGGGTACCGCAGGGTTCCATACTTGGTCCCCTTCTTTTCAGTCTTTATATTAATGACCTCCCTGAAAACATTAAGTATTGTAATTTACATCTTTACGCCGATAATGTACAATTATACTTCAGTCGGCCTATAGGTCTGATCGAAGATTGTGTAGACCGCATAAACTCGGATCTGAATAGAGTTGTTAGTTGGGCAGAAGACAGTCTCTTAGTATTAAACCCCACTAAATCACATGCAATGGCAATATATAGGCAGAGCTTGGACACAACCCCCTATTGCTTTGAACTCTGTCAATTTGACGTATGTCAATACGGTTAAGAGCCTTGGAGTTCTCCTTAATACTTCAATGAGTTGCTGTGACCAAGTCAATAGTACCGTTGCTAAAATTTACATGGGACTTCGACGGCTGTGGTTGTCTGCTGATGTACTGCACAGATCTATGCGTATGAGGCTTGTAAAAATATTAATCCAACTTTATTTTACAGCGGGTTGTTTAGTATTCCTGCATTTAGATTCCACATGCGCTCGAAAGTTAAATGTAGGTTTTAATGACTGCACGAGATTTACATTCGGGATGAGACGTTATGACCACATCTCACCTGTTCGGTATGCTTTATCCGGTTGCTCCTTAAATACGATGCTAATCCGCAAACAAATTATCTTTTTACAGAAGCTAATTTACAACAAAAATCCATTATATCTCAGTGACGAACTGAATTTCATGCATTCTTCAAGAAATTTACACATCTCTATTCCTCGTCATAGATATTCCATATATGAAAACTCCTACTTTGTTCGAGTTGTACGTATTTGGAACTCAATTCCAGCGGTTATTCAGAGGACGAGAGATGCGAGAGTTTTTAAGAGGCTTTTCTTTCAGTATTTGCCACTTGATGGTTGATTTTGTGGTGTTTTGGGTCTGGTTTTTCTAGCAGCCTTACTATGTAGGTATGTAAATGTAATTTCGTTTAATTTAATTTCTTTTTCTTTAAATTTCATTATGTTTGATTTTTTTCATTCATTATAATTACAATTATATGAAAATATTTTTTCTTTCTCTTTTTTATTTGTATTCTAATATTGAATTTGAATTTTATATTTTAAATTATTTATAGCTACTGTTTTGCTTACAATTATGTAGGATAGGTATAGATACTTCCTCTTTAGTTTAGTACGGAAAAAGATTTTGTTATCTTGTTGTACAATCCCCTAATAAAATTAATTGAATTGAATTGAATTGAACATTCAAAAAGGACCCCGAACATTCAAAAAGGACCCGAACATTCATAAAAGACCCGAATATTCAAGACCCGAACATTCACAAAAGGATCCCGAACAATAACAAAGAACAAACATTTCCTAAGGTTTCATATGTTGCCCGTTAGCGTACCAAAGAACAAACATTTCATGAGTATTCATCTGTTGCCCGTTAGCGCAACAAAGAATAAACAAATATGCCTTAAGTCATGCGAAAATCGTACTTGTTGTCTCCCGCTTCCGTAAAACTAATGTCTTTTAGCAGAACAACATCGCAATACTTTTCAAGGTTTTGTAGCCAGTTCTTCATCCACCGCTGCCCGCCCTTTAACACTTCACTTTGTGCTTAATGTTAAAATTATATATTTTTATTTTTAATGAAAGTTAAAGGTTAGTTTAAATATAATGACATAGCAATGATAGATGACTTTCGGAAATCATGAGTTTATTGGTAATGTGATTATTAGTGACCGTGTAGGGTTGGCATTATACATATATTACCTAGTACCTTGTATAATATCCCAACTGAACTGCTCGAAATAATTTTGAATTCGCTCTGGTTTCTTTTATTCTTATTTTGATTTTAAATAAGCACACTTCCACCCACAAATCGAACCAATTATTTTTTTATATTTCAGCATCCACTTATATACCACAATGTTCAATTTGTAATTTTTATCGGTTTTACATTTTCTTTCAGAAAAAGCAGCAAAGAAAAAATAAAACCAACAAAAATCTGGAATCTATCAAACTTTCACTCATCATTATCCGAATAGAAAGGAAGACAATGAATAAAAAATGTTGAAACAATAAACACAAGCATTATTTAGTAGACAAGTCTATCCATAGAGAGAGAAAAAACTTTGTTTAAAAATAAAGCCTCCCGTCTAAAGGTTGCTGTATTTATATTCTCGCTATTGTTTCAACAACGCATCAAGAGAAGAACTTCAAAAATGTTTAACTTTGGTAACCTTGAAGGGAAATATTCCGGAAATATCTCGGTGAAACATGAAAATGTAATCAAATTTCCAATGTTAAGGATTTTCTGCAGTAATTTAGAAACAGGAGATATGGACTATGACTTCATTCAAATGTACATAAAGAGGAGATAAAGCATCTGCCAAATTAATGAATTCACTTTTGAGCTACATCAAATCGGAAGGAACTCTGTTGGGATTTTATTGTTGCAGAGTTAAAACAGCAATTTCAACAAAGAAGAGAGGAAAATGATGGTTTTTATGAGACTGCGTTAAATGTGAATATGTTCTAAGGAATTCATACAAAATATGTAGAAGCACTAAAATTTTCCATGAATTTCCTGAACAATATCTCTGATTTATGTAAATATCTTAAACACATTTTGTAAAATAGAAAGAATATTTTTCTCATTTACAGTTAAAACTAAAATTTTGCTCTTGTGCTGATTTGAATTTCGAAAAATCTTTCAAAATCAGTTCAAAACAAAATGGATCACAATTGACGTGTTCTCGTACACCTCAGTGCTAAGCTAAAAGGCTCCAAATTTTTTGAATAGAAATAATTATAGATGTGAAAAAAAAATACTAAAAAGAAAAACGTTTCACTGACTTATTTAATTCCCATTTCACTTTTCTGCATATCCTTTCCTTACGTGTAGTTTTGGACATTTCTGGGCTTAAATCGCTTCATGTTTCCCGCAAGTCATGATTAGGCTTGCTTTAGTTTTAGATGTGTTGATACCAGTAAGATTGCTGTGGCAATTAGTGCTGTCAAATCTAATGCAGATTGGCCTGATGGCATTCCAGCTAGGTTTATCAAGGTTCTTTTGCCTTGGATAATACAGTCGATTCTACATATTTTAACGCCTGCCTTACCATGTCGATATTTTCTTCTGCTTGGAAAATCGCTACAATTTTGCTGGTGTCTAAGATCAGTGCAGCTGAGGTCAGGGGCGGATTTGATCACTTGCCCGCCCTAAATTGAATGATTTATATCCAGTGAAGGGACCCCAGGCTAGAATTAGTGGAGTAGGCTGCCTCATAAATCGGAGTAGATTTGAAAAAAAATGGAGTAGAATTAAAAATAACACTTTCCAACGAAATATTTTATTTAAAAAAAAAGTATAAAAATGTAATGAAATACCCACAACTACAAGAAAAAATCAAAAATCCCACCAAGTTTTGCCGCCCCCTAAATCTGCCGCCCTAGGCCCGGGCCTACTCGGCCTATAGGGAAATCCGCCCCTGGCTGAGGTTCATGGTGATTAGCGACTGATTATCCTGTTAGAATTTTTTGCTAAGGTTTTGGAAAAAATGATGGTATAGCAAAGAATTGATCACTTGGAAAACCTTCACTTATTAAGTTCCATTCCAGTTGTGAGACAGACCTTCGCTCGACATGGACCATATGTGTGTTCTTGCCCTGCTTGATTTCTCAAAAGCATTTGACATTGTCAATCATTCCAATTTGCTTGAAAAATTGGCCACAAACTTCCTTTTTCATCCCTTTGCTGTGTCCTTAATCCGAAACTTTCTCTCCAATAGATTGCAGCAGGTTAATGCAAAGGATTGGGTTTCCTGTCCCTCAACTCAAGGTTCTATTCTCGGCCCATTGCTCTTCAGCCTGTATATAAATGACCTCCCCAATGTTGTTGTAGATTGTAAAATTCACTTGTATGCCGATTATGTGCAAGTGTATCTCAGTCGAACAATAGGACTGGTGGAGGATTGCATTGATAGACTGAATTCCGACTTGCGCAGTTTTGCACGCTGGGCTGATAACAATCTTTTATTACTTAATGCCGGAAAGTCGCAGTGCATTGCCTTCTATCGCACAGCAGTTGAGGTATCTGATCTTCCATCTGTATTTTTAATAAAACATAGTTCTGTCGTTTTCGAATCGTGTTAAAAATCTTGTTATCTTCCTCAATTCTAGAATGCAATGCTGTGAGCATGTCAATAATTAGACTAGCAGGATTTATAGTGGACTTCGTCGGCTGTGACTGTCTTTGGGAACCCTGTCTACGAACACACGTTCGATGCTAATCAAATCTTTGATTCTGCCGTACATTTTGTATGGCAGTGTCCTTTTCCCTCACTTCTGCGCATCCTGTTCCACTATGCTAAATATGGCTTTCAATGACTGCACAAGATTCCTGTTCTGCTTAAGGAGATTCGATTATATTTCACAACATCATCATCATCTACTTGGTTGCTCCTTAAATCTATATATCTTTTACGTAGGCTTTCGGCATATCTTCATAAGCTCATCTACTCTAAAGAGCCAAGCTATTTATTTAATAATTTGTCATTTTTAAACTCCTCAAGGCGTTCCGACTTTCTGATACCAAACTTTCAATATTCAGTAATGGAAAACTCTTGCTACATATGTTCGTGCGGTTCGAGTTTGGAAAAATTTACCATCCGATATTGAGCGTACGACTTCGACTTGTAGGTTTATGGAGCGGATAACTCGCTGCAGCACCGTCGTGGAATAGACTTTTGGGTGTGTTTTAGGTGGTCTTGGCTCTGTGTTTTCTATTTGGATTTGTATTTATTTGGTTTTTCCTGCCGCTAAAAAAAGATTTTTGTATACTTGTAGTACTTCACCATAAATAAACAACTGTTTCCATTCTATTCCATTTTTCCCTTTATCTCGACAACATTACGATTCCTCCCCCTCACTCCTTCCCCAGAAACCATTTCCCGTCGTCTGATATAACATAAGTTCATTTAAATTATTCCACGTTTAGGTTGAATGTGTTGAGTCAGTCGCAAGAAATAGGCCATGAGATGCTGTCCCATATTTTAAGTAAAAGAGCCTTATATTTAGCAAATTGGATTCAATTTGTCAAAGAAGACTTACCGTAGCCTTTAATGACGTCAGACGTTATATTTCCGGACTCCTTCGGAGCGCTTGCGAATATGCTCTAGTTTAGCTCATACTTGAGATCTTTATCGAGACCTATCTGACTAGTCGTAACCTTGTGTTTCTTCATTGGTCAATATATATCAAATCTCCTCCATATTTTTCGGAATGTTTATAGAGATTTCCGACTATTTGTTCCGATATGCGTATCTGGGCATGGTGAATGGTGTTACTTCGTCCAAGTTGCCCGAAAATTAAACTCTCTTCCCAATATAATTCGGCGGACAGGATCAGGCTTAATCCTTGCTCAACTAATCAGAGATAGCCTAAGTTATTAAATGGTAATTGTGTATTGATTCTCAGACCTTCAAATTCATTCTATTACTACATTACGGGAGCCCAGGGCATAATGACGAACGGGGCATAGTCACGAATGAATATTACTTGTAATGAAATTTATTCTAAGTTCGCCCTATGATACCCAAGAGCAGGGTTAAGTATTGCCAACATATGGTCAACATTTTTTTTAAAATTAATCAATGCTTGTTGTACGAAACGTGCAGACGAATTTTGAAATTAAAACATGCAAAAGTTTTAGCTTTGATAAAAATTGTGTTTAAGGAAATATTTTAGGCGTTTTGATTTGAATGGTGAGTAAGTCTAGTATATTTCTGATGCGCAGTTTTTCGAAATAATGATAGATTTTATATTAGTTGTCGATAAATTTCTCATAACATGTCGGAAAAAGATAAATGTGTGGTCTGGCATAATGACGATTTTTTTTAGGGCATAATGACTAGCTTTTTACGGGGCTTAACCATTTTTCGATTTCAGATTCTGGTTGATTCAACGAATTTTATATTAGAAGAAAATTCTTTGTCAAGGAAAATGACTTCAATAATAAAGTGTCTTTAGAATATTGCAAATTGTGAATTTTTCGATTTTTTGGTCGCTCAAAACCGAAAAATCGGCATTTTGGAAAAACAATATTTTGCAAGTTCTATGAATACCAAAGAAATTTTGGAATGTCAACCTATTTATCCTAAATCCAGGAATTGTTTTAAAGGTAAAATATCAGATGTTTGCAGTTTGCATTTTTCGAATTCGCAAGTCAAGGTGCTGCTACTACTTCGCTGTTCCTCAGTGCAGTTCAAACTGTGGTTTGAATGAGTCGATTTCATCAATGCCTCGTCTCTTTAACAACCAATTTGATTGCATTGACATTCATCTTTCAAAAAGTAAATAAATGAAATCAAATGAAATTAATAAATGTATTGTATTGTTTGTACAAGTTTTGATAATTGCTACCCCCATTTTGTTGAGAAAAATTGTATTTCTTGTTCGTGTTGTTTTATTTACATTTTGCGTGTAATTAGGCGTTTTTTTGCTCATTTTGATTTATATTTTATTATTGATTTTTACTATAATTTTTGTTTAATTTTTGCATCTTGTTTCCTAGCATAGCCGATAGCAACATAGATACAAGAAGGCCGGAAAGAACAACATGCAATTTACACATTTTTTTTCTAGGCAGGGGGACGAAAAATATGAAGCATGGAGGCCAAAAACTGCCCATTGTGCTAACCTGCTAAGTAGGAAAAGCTATAAGCTATAAAAGTTGAAATGAAACTAAGTAAGAATAAAAGAGCACAGGACCGTGTCAAGGTGCAACTAGAACCCACAACCCCTGGGATCTTATACATTAAAGTAAGGTATAATAATAGAAACTTCCCTAGTAGAAATTGCTCATAGTTTTACCTTGTCTCTTGCCCCGCAAGGGGCAGTTATTATGTAAACCAATACTAATTTGACTGAAAATCATCCAGGTGTTTGCAATTCATAAAGAAACATATAGAAAATTTAGTTCCGATGAGCCTCCTAATGAGCATTCATTAAATCTCATCGGAGGGCTCATTGGATAAAATGAAACACTACCAATAAATAATTATTTATTCTTGTCATCACCGTGTCAGATGACATCTCTATTCGGAAAATTTGAATTGAGTTTTGTGATATTTTTAAATTATTTATTTTAAATTAATTTTTTGATTTGTTTTTCTGCGGAAAGACTGTCACTCATGGGCGCACCGAGAAGGGGGACGAACGGGACCGGTCCCCCTCCAGAATGTCAGTTTTTAACATAATTTACAAATTACGTATAAGATGTGGTCTGTATATTATTACAAAGTCCGATAAAATAAAGGAAAACCTTTAAATATACAATAGCAGGCCGTAAGTGCTCAGATGGGTGCAGGTCGCGACTTTAGAGCAATATTTTCCCGACTCCTTAGCACTTGGGAAACCTATGGTCCCCTTCCAATGTCAAATCCAGGGTGCGTTTTGGCGTCACCCATATAATGAAGAAAACGTTATGTCCATATCGTTACGCCTCAGCGTCGAATCCGGAAAAATATATGAAATCAATCATAAATTAAATTCT
This sequence comes from Dioctria linearis, assembly GCA_963930735.1. NCBI lineage: Eukaryota > Metazoa > Arthropoda > Insecta > Diptera > Asilidae > Dioctria > Dioctria linearis. The sequence goes on along the minus strand of OZ005741.1, from coordinate 52,044,415 downwards.
CATTTATGAACTCATCATGACATTCATTGATATGCTAATTAATAAGTTCATCGTGACACTCATTGCTATGCTCATTCATAAGTTCATCGTCACACTCATTGATATGCTCATTAATAAGCTCATCGTGACACTCATTGATATGATCATTAATAAGCTCATCGTGATACTCGTTATGTACTCATCGAAATGCTCATCTAATATTGTTAAATGCACAAAAGAGAAGCAAAGTACACATTTCTAAATAAGTGAAAGAGATGCAATATCTCATGCACACTATAATGTGAATAAGTAAATAAATGATTTTTTTCCCAGTTTTGATTCAAACGCGAATAAATTTCATCAGGACGTTCATCAGCTCATGAGGAGCTCATTGATGAGCTCATCATCATATGTCTACCAGGCGAAAATAGAAGTATTGTGTCACTACCAAAGCATTTGTTTAGTCAACGGCTCAATATTTTACAAATAAGACAATTTTACATTTTTGTCTATACACCACCCTAGTAGAATCTGCTCACAGTTTTACCTTGTCTCCTACCCTACAAGGGGCAGTTATTATGTAAATCAATACTAATTTGACTGAAAAGTATCAAAGTGTTTGCAATTCATGAAGAAACATATAGACAATTAATTCCCGATGAGCCATCTGATGAGTATTCACAAAATCTCATCGAAGGGCTCATTGGATAGCATGTAACTGCTCCCAATATACTAAATATTTATTCTTGTCATCACCTTGTCAGATGACATTTCTACTAGAAAAATTTGAATTGATTTTTGTAATTTATTTAGTTAAGTTTTTAAAAATTATTTTTTTTTTTTAATTTTTTGATTTGTTTTGTTTTCTGCGGAAAGGCTGTCGCCCATATGCTGAATAAAACGTTATGCCCAAATCCTTACGCCTCAGCGTCTTAGAGTTTGAATTTGAATTCGAAAAAATATATGAAATCAATCATAAATGCAGATTATCATTTATGAATTCATCATGACACTCATAGACATGCTCATTAATAAACTCATCGTGACGCTCATTATGTACTCATCGAAGTGATCATCTAATATTGTAAAATGCACAAAAGGGAAGCAAAGTATGCATTTGGAAATAAGTGAAAGAGATGCAATATCTCATGCACACTATCTGTAAATAAGTAAATAAATGTTTTTTCCCGGCTTTAATTTAAACGCGAATAAATTTCATCAGGACGTTCATCTGATTACTCATGAGGATCTCATTAATGAGCTCATCATGATATGTCTATCAGGGCAATTTTTACTAACTTATATACCTATAGCCATCTCTATTCGTGTCTGTATTTTCAAAGTTCGTATTACAACAAGTTTTTATTTGAAGCAAACAGCAGAAAAGTGGTAGTACATTTGAATAAAACTGTATTAAAAAAAGTTGCATAGACGTTAGATATCAATTTAAAGTGCTACAGGATTTTAATAAATTATATTGAATTTATTTGTCAAGTAACGTAATATGGTCTTAAAAATAGTAGAATTTTCATACTGAGAGTAGTAGAGTAGTAAAATTATTAAAATTTTGTGACTAGATTTACAATAATTGTAGTAAAGTGTCAACACTGCACTTTGACTTCCCTATCGGCTCACACAGCTTATAGAGGAAAAACATGTTTATCATGTTTTTGCCTCTTTCTTTGAAAATTATGATTCAATGGTGCATGAAAACACATTGATTACCTGACTCTGAAAAAAGGCCAGTATTTTTAGTTTACATAATATACATATCCAACAATTATAAAATCCAGAAAAAATTACTAAACAAAAGGTAGAAATTACTATTACCAATCAACTTTTAGTTGCATACATATACATATGTGACTAAGAACTAAAACAAGAAATTAAAAGCTTTAATTAAAAAAGAGAATTAACAGGTTTTTCCATATCCCCCCTCCTTGTCCATAGCGTCACATGAAAAATAGAAAATTAATTTTAATCACAAGCGAAATTGATCCAAATTCAAAGTGTGGGCAGATTCGATACAAAACAATACCATTAAAAATCTTAATTTTAAAACCCATTGCCGCACACTTCAAATTTTAAAATCGTGCCCAGAAATGCAAGCGGCTATAGCTGTCATTTGATTAATCAAGCGAACATATTTTGATTTATTTCAGACAAGGAAAATCATCGGTATACAAAATCAACTTAAAATATTTATCTACAATTTTACGTAATGTGTTGTTCAAAGTTATGTAACAAATAAATGCATTACTACAGTCCGTACTAAAAATGTTTCCTCTTTTATTGATGAAATTATGCAAGACAGCTATAGCCGCAATTTGTCTATATATCGCCAAAAATTGGCCGGCTATAGCCGTCGTTTGCAGCAATGGGTTAACATTATCCAAATTTCTTTAAACTATTTCATCTTTCTAGAACCTAAATTTAGTTTAAATTCATCTGTAATAAGAAATTATTTTCTATTTTACCGTGCGTCACTGTGGGGAGAGTATTTGGGGAAAAAAATGTTTCTCATAATTTATTACAGCCTGACTGGCGCCCAATTTTAGCTTACTCAGAGACTGAGTCTGTTTTTAACCCTTATGTGACCAGGAAAATTTTAACCTTCTATCATCCGGGTATCCCTAACATAATTTGCATGTAAATTAGTGCATGGGCAAGAAAACCTAGTGTAATATCCATAAATCTTTAGCGAAAGATATTTCTCAGTTTTTACCTGCGATGAAAAGGATCCGTCCAAAATGTGCACACCGACGTACTGAATTGGTGGCACTGACGGGATAGACAATAGTGTAGTGGGAATAATCGGAAAAAACTATACCTACATTCCGCATCAGCTACCAGCATCAAGGCACCAAGCGGATTTATCGTCAACTTTTGTCTTTAACCCAGAAGCCACTTTAGTAAGGTACGTTCCGAAGGAAAACGAAGCAGTACTGTTGCTGTCAAGTATGCATTACCAACCGGATGTACGTGATAATGCTGCACAAAAACCAGAAATAATACACATCCGTAATTAAACGAGTTCAGAAGTAGACACAATGGACCAGTTGCAAAGAAATTACACCACCAAACGTAGAACCAACAGATGGACGTCAGCATGTCTTTTATCGTATATTGGGAAAATTTTCCCGATTTGAAGCAACAAATAGAATGTCGCCGTTTATTCCTCAAGTCCTTGGGAAAGAATTTGTGTCTTCCGTCAGTCCTGAACAGGTCAAAAATTCAAAAAGTAATCATATGAACTACGATGGAAACCGTCTTAAGAAAGAGTATTATACCAGCCATGGCACCTGCAGAGATACCACAGAATCGACCTAAGGACGCATCAGGTAGGACTAAGCATGCAGGTGTATGTAATTGATGCCTTGGCAGACGACAACAGGCGCCGCATATAAAAACCATGCTGACTACAGCTATACTGTAACATTAGACAGTCCAATCAATTATATTTTGTGTTTTTAGACATTATTTAAATAAATAATTAGTTATTAATAATTTATTTTGTTTCATTTCATTTCCGTACTCATAAGGTATTGGGTACCTCACTTGGGTGATAGAAGTATAGTTTTCAGAAATGGAAAAAACCTTCTAAAACTATATATCTATCGAAAATAATCACAGATTCTTTAGAAGAGTTCTTTTCTTGAGCTCACAAGGTTACACGAGCCTCTAGGAGTGATGTGAAAAGAAATATACTTATTATTTTAAATCAGAAAAAAGTACTGGGTACACTATTGGTCACATCAGGCTTATGTTGAATAATATTGAAGTGATAGTCCTAATATCTAGTATTTTGAAGTTTAGATTTGTTTAAATTTTGGCAGTTGGAGAAGCTTATAAAAAACACATTCAGTCAACCGAACTAAGTATTATTAGCAATAATTTGGTGTATTCACTACACCCGATTATCCCAATTTTCCATGTATCCTTTCAAGATACATAAAAGAAAACACACTTGAACGATGATTTCCTGGTAAACGCACAAATTCATAAGAACAGGAAGAAAAAAAGACGGATAACAAGAAATTTATCATTTCATCTAGAATCCATTCTTAAATTGAAAAACTTCTTCGTACTCGTCTACTGCGCCACATGCACATACATAGTGTCAAGAGATTTTGTGGTAGTTCACAAGCAGCAATTTTCATCACTCTTTTAGTTTTTCAAAGTCCGAAAAAGGTCAAAACACATTTCTGTCATTAATTTTACGTCATGCTTCCTGGATAATGCGTACGTCGTGTATATTGTCTTTTAAGATGGGTCATCCAAGAATCACATTAATCTTCATTTAACTACATATCACACATTCAGCAATTTAAACCGAATTGTATACAAACATATACTTTATCAATATCGCAGGTTCATGAAAACATACTCAGTGAGTAAATAGATCAAGAAATAAATAATTCCTCGGCTTCAGTACTTATTTTTTCTAGTTTTGTTGTTAGGCCAGTCAATAAAGATAATTCAAAACGTTTGAAATTTTGATGGAATGAATGTTGCGCGAGGTAAAATAACTGCAAATCTAATTTTGAAACCATCACCAAGGACCGAAGCATGCGCAAAATTGCAGAAAAACAAAAGTTCTTATAACTTCTATAAAAAAAATTCAAATGTCCTGCAATCTTATATAATATTTTCTTTGATATTATCCACATTGTGTTAAATTTGCAAATCATTCCGCCACCGTAATATCATTTTTTATTGCAAAATACTACTTCTATTAGTAACGAATATCAAAAATATTACAAAAGTGTTGCAAAACGGTCAAATAGCTTTTGCACCTTACCTGACCACCTGCCGAATTGTAACCTTTGAGTACTTTTTATATATATCTCTTTTGCCAGCCGGTCTAGAATGTGAACCATCTTTTTTAAAAATTGTGGATATCCAATTGGGTAAACTTGTAAAATCTAAAGTCCCAAACACAATTCTGACCATTTCGATCTAAGGGATGCATAAACACAATTGTTCCGTTCGGTTTCAAATACTTGACTTTAAAATTTTGCCAGATTTTGTCTTTTCGCTTTACTTCCATCAATGAAAACATTCTTTTTTGTCATATTATTCATAATGCATCGAGAAGGCGCAACTCCATTTATAACCACCTATTGGGACCGTTAGTTGAGAGAAAAAACTAATCTTTACAGATGATTTTTCTAGGTTATGTCATCCGTAAAAGTTGAAATTTGCTCAACTTCTCCGTTTCGATTCGAGTCATTTCGGTGTAATGTGTCCAATTGCACGTATGTCTCATATAAGCAAATTTAACATTTGTACGAATCGGATCGAAACGGTGGAATTGTGTTTCCCCCTTAAATAATTTTAAAGTTCGTCATCTTTTCCTTTACCACTAGTTATAGATGTTGCGGGTTGGAAGAACATTCACAAGAGTGGTGGATTCATTTCTAACAGATAGGAGGATAAAAGCAATCATTGGAGGACACTTCTCCTCCACATACGACCTAGAAGGCGGACGTCCAGATGGGTCCCCACACTCCATGCATCTTTTCAACGCCTAACTATACTCCCTGGCAGAGAAATTGTATAAGATCACCAACCTATTCTACCAAATATACACAGATAATATCATCTGCCTTGCCTCAGGCGAAATACCTTTTGTCACTTCCGTCCTCATAAAAGCGCTACGTGATGCGAATGCTTGGGCAAAGATAAACGGAGCCAAAATTTCTTCGGAAAAGCTTGAGGCGTTGCACGTATGTAGAAAACGGAGTTGCCGCGAAAGCACACTTGTAAGAGAGGTAGCTTCTATCCGTTTATTGCATGAGATGAAAATTCTAGGCTTGCACTTCATGAAAAACCTAAGTTGGAAAAAACAAGCGAGAGAAGTGGCTGAAAACATACGAATAAGGAACAACCGTTAATCTCCAGGAGAAAAAATTGACCTCATTTATCGACAGCTACTCTCATAGCTAGGCAATTGGTTATTGGTAAAGCAGGTTACGGTTTCCTTCCGAAAAAAAAACAAGCTGCCATTCAGGTATCGCTTAACGACTCGGCGCGCATTGCCATCGGTGAGCTCCGTACCACCTCCATTACCAATCTATTAGTACAAGCATGTTTTCCAACAGTCTTCAAAAGAAGTGAAGCTCTTGCAAACAATTTGGTTTGCAGGAGCCTCCATCCCTTCAGCGCTCCATTCCGTTCAGTCATCCTGGACCTACTAGATTCTCCACAGCTGCAGTTTCAGATAACTGGCTCGGCGCTCCCTCCCCAGCATCCCCCCGTGGAGAATAAGTACAAAACAGATTATTACAAATGAGGAAAGGTACAACAGCAAAAGGCTGCTTCAAAAGGAAGCCTTGCACCAGCTCAGCGCGGACGCCTCAAATGTGTTTACGGCAGAGATGTTGGCGGTCTGGAAGGCGGTAAGGTGGGCCGGCCATCAGGAAGGTACAACGGCAATTTTCTCAGACAGTCTCTCTGCTCTAAAGAAAATTGCTAACGTAAGAAACAAAGATCCGTTGGCTGCCAATATCAGACAAAAAATACAGGATAGACCGATTTGGCTTGTCGACGCTGGAATTCCGGGCAACGAAAAGGCAGACTAGTTAGCAAGGAACGTCAATTTTCCAGGTGCACAGAAGATTGTTCCGCCGTCATATCTGGCAGCAAAAGCACTCTGCAAAGCCGCGTAGGAATCCAAAGCCCAACTACATTGGAGTGAGGGTCCCTCTTTCTTAGATATACATCACACTACTAACAGACCACCTCTAATGCCCGACGTGCCGAGGCAATGAATGATCTCCATGGCTCGGACTAGGCTTGGACACCTCTTGGCCCTGAAGATTCACCTTTTAAGGAGGGCGGAAGCGCCAACCTGTGAACCATGTAACACAGTACTGACGGCTAAACACACCTTTGAAAATTAAAAATTTTTGCCACGAACTGATTTCAATATACAGGTTGTCCCGTAAGTGGTGTGAAACCTGAAAGCTATGGAAAGGTCATACTTAGGCGAGCAAAAATTTTTTGGGTTGTGGGGAAAACCCTAACGGTCTCCGAGATAATGGTACTTAAATCTATTTTGGTATGTTTTCGTAGATCACACTGTAACTTCCCCACGTCACACCCTATAATGATGATTTAAACTTGGTAGATAGATAATCGTTGGACCTTTTCCACGTCGAAAAATGGAACACCATAATTTTTTCAGTCAGACGAAAAAAAAAAGTTAATTTAGACTAATTTTGTTAGTTAATACTAATTTAGTTGTACCTTAGTTTAAATTAAATTTTAAGTGCGGCTAAATCTATTTCGCTCACGTATGTAGGATAATAAAAATAGAATAAACGAAAACAGGGGTGTGTTATGGGAGCATTGTTAAAACATAAATAATAAGAAAAACAGTCTTTTCCATCAAATTTTCGAGCTTCGGTTATAAGGAACCCCCCCCCCCCCCCCCATGCTTCTCACAGATCATATGAAGAAAGCCAGATTACAATTCTCACGGAGCTTTCAGAACCTCTCTGTTTGCTTTTAGTTTTTCCACACTATTGAAAGTTACGTTTATGAAAACTGAACAAAATTATTTTTTACAGGTCTTATTTAGTGATGAGTCAAACCTGCACGAAATGACAGAAGAATTGGGTTTCATTCCGCGACGTCTTCCCGAAAAATATCATCCATCGTTTTATCAACCAACCTGAAAACATTCACCCTCCATAATGATTTGGGGTGTTATAAGCGGAGAAGTAGCTGGACTCCTCTGTTTTTTTAGGGAAAGATTAATCAACATCAATACTTTAACGTACTGGAAAATGCTTTTTAGTTTTTATTAGATTAAATGCAAGTAGTTTTTCCATGCCAAACTGCAAAATCGGTAAAAAATATTTCTGAAAATGAACCCGATTTCCATTCTTCCGTAACCTGGTAGTTTACCTGACCCAAACACCATAGAAAATGTTTGGCACCTATTAAAAAAGAGATTCTTAACATAGTAATCCAACTAAAGAGATCATCATAGAAAATATTATGAAAATGTGGCATGGATTTCTTACAATAGCTGAACGTATAAAATGTTGCATGGAAAGCATGCCTTAGGTGCATAAAGAGTGTGATAAAAAACAAGGGTGGCATTATTATTATTAATTCCGGGGGATGCAGACAGGATTTCTGCCTCTCATCTATAAGATCTATTGTGACATTACCCGTTGATGCCCTAGGGCGCCCATTCGAACTTAAGGTCTTTGATGAAGCTTATAATGTTCTTGGGGGTAATTTTTTCGACATACTCTGGCAGTGGAAATGCCTTTTCTATATATCTTAGCCTTATACGGCACAGAGCTTCACAGTCACATAGGACATGTTCAGCGGATTCATCGTCTTCCATACAGAATCGACAGGTCTCATCATTGACCTTACCCATCTTCTTAAGGTGGTATCTAAGTGGGCAATGCCCAGTAATTAGGCCCGTTATCAGCTTTAGTTCCTTCCTGCTGAGTGTGAGGAATTCTTAGGTCCTCTGTTGCGAGTACTTTACAAACTTCTTCGCTTGTCTCAGCCCCGGAGTATTTTCCCAGTATTCCTTCTTAGTTCTGTCGACCTAAAGCCTGATCTGCGCTGAGAGGTGACTTTTTGGGTGTCCAAAGACAGGCTTAGGCCCAATAAATGGAGATTTGGCCCCTTCCTTTGCAAGGCAGTCCGCAATCTCGTTTCCCATAATGCCTTCATGTCCTGGTACCCAGATCAGTGTCACCCTATTTGTCTCGGCCAGTTGCTTTAAGACAGTAAGACAGTCCCAAACCAGCTTTGACTCAAAGGTAAACGAGTTTAACGCTTTAAGTGCTGCTTGGCTGTCTGATATTATGTATATTTTTGCTCCACGCATATTTTTATGGATTATTTCGCGAGTGCAGAGTTCTATGGGTGGCATTTCTAAATGTTAAAATAACTTTTGCAATATTTTTATATTTTTATATTTAGGGGTAACACCACTCTAGGATTTTGCTTAGAAAATACTTTGGAGTCATAAAAAGAACATGCAATTGGTCCTATAACGAAAAATAATTTTAAAATGTTCAATTATGGATTTTCCGCAGCGCCCCTGAGCGCGCGTTGAGCTCACCACCAATCAGCAGGCTGTGCAAATGCTATAATAAACACAGCGCCTGCACAGGGTCAGTATGGTGCATGTATCGCAGATTATAGGTAACAAAAAAATAAAAAAATTTCAAGGATTTAAGTGCTCATACAAATTAAAGGCGTTTTTCTCGAAATAGGAAGACGGATTACTCGAACAACTTTGGATCGATTTGAAATTTTGATAGAAGCTTCACAACTACATTCTCTATGAAAACACGTAGCTGGTTTTTGGTTACATGTCAACTATTTGTTTTATAAACAATTTACTGGTTATTTTTTGGACAAAAATCGATTTATTTCTTCAAAAGTGCACTATTTTTTTTTTTTTTCAAAATTAGATAAAATAAAAAATCCCTACGTGGTCCCATATCTAAAAATATATATTTTAGAATTTTTTTTTCTTGTTTTTGTTCCAGGTCTTATACTTTACGAGAAACCCGTTCACCCGTGAAGCTATCTGTAAAAAAAACAAATTGTAATCAAATATTTTTGGTATGCTTTAGTCTGGGTTAAATAACCGTCTCGAAAGAAATCCTATTCCTGTTTTCATACTCTCAAAATAAATTGTGAAAGTATGGCCTTATTTTCTGCCGATAGAGTGATGTTAGCCCTTAAGAAATGAACACGGATTGCCGTGTCTTTATATACTTGAATTATATACGACCGTCTGATTTAATATACTCTTAATAGTTACGAGCTTCCTTATTTGCTATTTCACCAGAGCATATACGTACATACATTTGATCAAACTCTCTATACAAAGACTCGGAAAGTTATCAAATGCCAGAAAGTTTGCTGTCATCCACATCAAAATATGCCCTTCGGCAATTTAGACTTTTACTTTAATCTCACCCCTTATTTATTTAGAATGTTAGGAAGATATTATACAGACAGAATCTACTAATATAATATCTTATAGAGATAATTAATACAAAAATATTTGTTCAAGAAGGCATTTTTTGGATTTTCCGGCATAATAGCAGAAGCGCAAAAACATTTTACAACTCATTTGGTTTTCTGTGGCAAGTTTCAAGTCATGGTTTTTACTCATCAACAAGTCCAAACTAGCGAAATTGGTTGATTCGAAACAACAAATGAAAAATATAAAAATGGAAAGAAAAATATAAATGAAAAGTTGAGAAAAGAATAGAAACATATCTTTATTTAAAAAAATAAAAAAAAGTTAAAAAAATAAAACAAACAAACAAAACAGATTCATTCAAAAGAATTGCATCTGCGAACGCCTGCAGTGGACTGAAAAAATAAAAAGGGAAAAAATAAGTTTCGTATTAGCAGAAAACCTTATACTCATCAGTATGGCTTGGTTTTCTGACCGCCGTGGACACTTGAAATAGTCAGTCAGAAAACCAAGCCGTTCCAACATTTTCTGCTTATACCAAGCGCTTATTTTTTTGCTTTTTCAGCCCACTCTGGGCACTCCTAGATTCAATTCTTTCAAATGAATCAGTTTTTTTTTTAATTTTTTTCAAATTAAAATTTGATTTCCATTTTTTCGCGACTTTTTATTTCTTTATTTCTTTCCATTTTTCTATTTTTCATTTGATGTTTTGAGTCACTCAATTTCATTAGTTTGTTCAAAACCAAGACTTGAAACTTGCCACTCAAAACCAAATGAGTTTTGTGATGGTATAACAAATAAAAGAAATTTTTGCTTTTGCTATTATGCCGAAGAATCGAAAAAAAATGCTTTCATGAACAAATATAAGTTGCCACAGTAAAAAAATTATAAAGTAGTCTTGTTTATTAAAAAAAACATAAAGAAGAAAATTCATAATAAAAATAAAAAATTAAAAATTTATTGATCTCCATTAAAACTGATCTTTTAAATGCCAGGAGGTCTGCACTGAAGATATATCAATATTGTTAAACTTATAATTAAAAGTTTTCTGCATTCTTACTAAATATAACTTTAGTTTGAGGTTCGTTCTACGTAATTGAAAATTGAGTCTTGGACATATTGTTGGTACATTTATATACTTGTAAACTGCAAATCAGAACAATACATTCAGAAGTTTGTATAAAAATAAGCAGACAAGATAATGCGATTGTGTTCTAAACACAATAATTTCTGACTATATCTCCATCACATCGTTTTCTAATTTAAACAGTAAGATTCTAGTAAATTGTCTCTGAACAGATTCAAATTTATTATCGTAGCATGAGTAAAACTAGTTCCAAAGACAATTCTTACTCAAGAATGTTTCCCACCAGTGAGGTAAAGAACACAAATGAAAGTAACTCTGCCTCTGAAGGATTTACAAACCCAAAAATTAAACATAGCATACGAAAAGCTTTAGTAAAAAACAACCAATTCTCATTTGAATAGTTTTCGGTTTTCTCGTAAGATGTTCTCCTTTCCATTTATTAAATCTTTAGCGCGGATTTAAAGATTTGCATTTTCTTAATAAAAAAGAATTCCTTCTATTCAATATTCGACTGTAAATAACTCAAATAATACAATACAAGTGAATATTGATGTAACGTAAAAAACGTATGAGACATATTCAATGTTTGCGTTTTTGCTTTCAGGGTAAAAAAAATACAGCATTAGGAAAAATATTCTATTACAAAGCAAATATGTATCTTTTTATCATCAATAAAATACTTACATTTATTTATCCCTTTTATTTATGGTAGGCACACCTACGCGATGACGTACGTGTAATTGGTACGCTGAATTCAATACCGCAACGATAACACTTTTATCACCTAACCCTGTAGGGATGGTGTAATAAAATTCACTCAATTTGGTTGTTATAAATATTTTACCCTGTCCACCTAAATATTTTCTCACCTTACAATTCGCATTTTCGTAATATTTTCGGGTTTCGATTTGGTTCCTTCTCGTCCTGGCGAATTACATTTTATGACATTTTATATATTAGATGGAATCATAAAAAATTGTAATTTTCTTGAAAGTTTTCAAATTCTTTTAAAATTTTCTTTTATAAAATTATAAATTTAAAATATTTAAAAAAATTGTAATACAGGAATCATTAGCGAGTTCTAGGATCAGAATGAAGAAAGAGACAAGCACGGTTATTTTTATTATTACCAATTTTATTGCGAAAGTACACAAGATTTATCAATTGTTTTAGTACAAAAGAGTTTTGGAGCTACATTTAAAAAAGCATATTAAAACTCAAATTAAAAACAAAAACCTACCAAATTTATTAAAGCAAATATCGGAAGAACAAAATATTTACAGGACAGGATTTACATATTAAATTAACCCTATCGCAAATCAAATTCACCCTTTTTCAAATGGAATTCACCCTTTTGCAAATCAAGTATTTTTACATATGTATATATTATATTTAAAAAAAATCATTAAATAATGTTAATTACGTAGTAAAAATCAAATTTTTTATTATAATCCATACAATTACTAATACTAGTTTCATTTCTTTTCAACAGATTTTAGAAATGCTTCAACAATATTCAACATAAAATTAACGACTTACACAAATCGATCAACAATTTTTAAATTTAATTCAATATTTCTCCCAGATCTGATCTTTATCAGAGTATTCGTTATTCTATTAAAATAATTCACCAATATTATTAAGTAAATATCCATATTAAAGAAAATAATGTAACGTAAAGTAGTGAACATACAAGAAAATTAAGGATAGTATTAATAATTAAAGCAGGGAGAATAGAGGTAAGTAATAGAACTAGAAAGATATAATGTTGCCGAAAACAATAATGGAATTGAAAATGTCTGTGTACTTTTATTTTATTTTTATTATTTATTTTTCATTTATTTTTATATTTACTTTTATTTTTATTACATTATGTTTTTTACTTATATTGCTACAGTGATATTTATGAATGACCCACTGAGAGGGAAGTAGGTTAGATGAATCCTTGGTGAACGACAAAATAAGAAAGAGAGTCTCCCCAAGAGCACAAAACAGTCACATATGTGTCTGTTCAAAATCCTGTGCTATGACAAGAATGACATTGTACAAGATAATGAACAATCATATGGCAGGGAAACATATAAAATATAATGCTGAGATAGGGTGTATAGAAAAAAAATCTGACAACTAGTAATAGACTAGTTTCAACATTGTACATTGAAGATGTACACAATTAAGCAAACTAAACGTTTGCTAGTTTAGAAAACTTCTGATAAGCTCCGTGGCTGGAGCGAAACTGGTTAAGTAAATAAGGGCCTACTCGACCATTTCCCCTTAATTAAACTCCAATTCTTTTTTTTTGTTAAACCATATTATCATATAACGTAGTAAAAATTCGTATCAAAACCTAACGGGCTGTCCTGTTACGCATGTTAGCAGCTTTCCATAAGGATGGCAACAAGACCCCAACAAAACTAACAAACTAAACAGGACAGTAACTGCATGAAACACAACACATAAAAACATGGAACACATCATCTCCACCGCTTAATGGACGGTTTTTCTAGTACCTCACTTAAGCACTACGGTGGCTAAACTAAGCGACTTACGGCGCTGAAAAAGTGGTGCCCCACCTGCCGTACAACGATTCGTCATGCTGATCCATGAAAGCATCATGGACACAGATGACATAAAAACCAGCACTTGCATTTTTTATGCAAAAATTAATATGCTATATATTCAAATTTAATATCATGTGGGGTATAAAACTGGGGCAATCAGATTGAGTTATAATCTCGAGGCTTACTTCAATGTATTTTGAACTCAAACGTTGTCTGCAGTAATTTACTTTTACTTATTGTTGAATTATTTTAATAAAATAACGAATAGGTACGTTGAACTATATCTAAAAGTAATGTTGAATTCAATTTAAAAATTGTTGACTTAATTTGAAAAACGCGTTGAATTATATTTGAAACAAATATTGAATTTAATTTACATTTCTTGATCGATATGTGTAAGTTGTTGATTTCTTGTTGTATTTTGTTGAAGCATTTCTGGAATTTGTTGAAAAGAAATAAAATTACTTGAATTAAATCTAAAAAAATTATCCTAATTCAATATATAAAAGCACGATATCCAGAGTAAACACACCGGCTCGGTTGATAGGGCCAACGGGTAGTGGTCGAAATGTTACCGTAATTACGGAAATTAATATACAGGGAATAGTGTGGCATTAAGTAACTTGATAGTCTACAGTCAACTCAAATATTTTCTGCAGCTGTCTTAAAGGTTTACTTCAGAAATTGAAAGATGATAATCTGGACGAAGTATGGTTGATTTTGGGCTACGGAATTATCCACACAAGATGCATGAAGTGCGTGATCTTGTTGGTTAGAAAAGGCACACTCTACTTTTTCGACCACCATATTCTCCAATGCTGAACCACATCGAAGCTGATCCTTTAAACCATGAAAATTTTAGATTTAATTAATAACTCTGTTGGAACTGTTACGTTTACAAGTTGTCACTCACAGACAAACAACACACTCCAACAGCATGTAAAAAGCTCTGCCATTATCACTAAATTATCTTTACGTAAGTCCTACTTACACTTTTTGTTTTGTGCTTCGTATATTGTTTTCTCACCTTATCATCTTTTTGCACTGATAATCATAAGGATTTCCATTCACTCTCTTTTAATCCTTGTTGTTATTTTTCTTTACTTAACTTAACTCACCCTATTGCCGGCATATATTTCTATAAGTTCTACAATGTACAATGCAATAAAATATTTTCTTCTTCGTTAATCTACCACAGGGCCTGATGAAGGGTTAAAATTGACTCGAAACGTTGCCGCTCTAATAAAGTTGCACTAAAAATAAAATAAAAAAAGTTTTTTCATACCGGAGATTCCCAGAAACAATTATTTCTGAATTATCTCATATGCTGAACACCCGACAAAAAATTACTATCACTTTAAATATAATATATGCAAAAGAACTTGATTTGCAAAACATATAAAAACAAAAAAGGTTACCGAAAAACACACGTACCTCCGTGTATTTACATTTTTGATATGTCAAAATGTCATTACATCACACCAGATTTTTCAACCTCGCGCCGCAATCAAAACTCAGAGGAATGAAGCTACGAAACCAAGCGTTGCCAAGGCATCACATCAAGGAGCGGTAGCATAGCTGTTCACGGCCGCTATAAAAAGCCGACGAGCCACAGCAGAAGCAGATCCCAAGACATATACAATCCTTACTACCTCCCAGTCCCAGCCAAATTTAATAACAAACTCTTGCGAGAAATTCATTAACTACAGCTGATGTGACGCAGCAGCTGTAAGAAAAAGAACAAAAAACAACACGAAAGGTGATCAAAAACCAAACCAAGGATCAAAAAGAAGAAAATAGAAGACATCGAATCGAACTAAGGGCCAAAAATAAACCCCAACAAGAAAATCCGAAGGATGTAAAAAATCATCTAATAAAATCCAAAGACGGAAGACAATGAAGAAATTTGAAAGCGCAAAGGCACTTGACTTGAATTGGCTTGACTGCAGAAGCACCCATTCTTGCTTCAGAATATATTCTGAACACATCTTCCACCAGTTTCCTATCGTTTGCAAAAATCATCATTGCCATCCTTCACCTAAACGGGAATTTACTCCTGCTGCAGAAATTTACTTTTGCTTCTGCTTCACCTTTATCCTCCATCTAAGTAGGAATTTACTCCAGCTGCAGATAATTACTTCTGATTCACTTCTGTGATTCACCTGAGCAGGAGTTTACTCCTGCTGCAGAAATCTACTTCAACATCACGTCCATCCTTCACCGAAGCAGGAATTTATTTCTGCCAACACGGAGAAGTATTTCTATTTGCTGCAAATGCATCGCTTATTTGCTGCTAGTTCGGGCGTACACATGTCAGCATTCTATTAATTTCGAATTAATTCGTAAATGTCAGAATATTGATACTAGAATTCCTTCTTCTTCTTTCAGATATAGGTAGAATAAGTAGATAAGGAGAATTAGTGGGAAACAGTGGACACTGAATTTTAATTTGCTTTTTGTTTTTTGTTGAATTTCGTTTTCTTTTATAGCATTTGTGGATTTAAGTTTTATTGAATTATTACTGATAGTATCTGTCTGTCTGTCTATCCGGGTCCCGGATCTTTTTATTGTTTTCACTGGAGTAAGCCCAATCTTGCTTCTTTCCCAACCCCATTGCTCTGGACTCTCGTGAATATCATATCAAGTCTGAACTTGGTGGTAGATGAGACGAATCAAAGTATATTGCCTCCAAGTTCAATGTTCCAGTGAACAATGGTTATAATTGCCTATTAATCAACTCATCTCTTGATAATAGATTTGTGTCGTCATTTAAAATATTTTCTGGCACAGTCATTAATTTCACCTGATTTCTGGCCAAGCGAAGCTGTAGTTCATTAACTTGTAGCCAGAAGTAATTTTTTATGAGGAAAATACTATCGCGGGAGACCGGCAAGACATTAAAAACCTATCATCAGAATGCAAACGGACTTAGAACAAAAATCTGTACTGTCGATTTCAACTCTTTTTTATCGGACTGTGACATAGTGACTTTCACTGAAACTTGGCTTTGTGCCTCAATTTTTGACAAGGAACTTTTTTCTGATGAGTTTAATGTTTTTCGACGTGATAGACATCAGGACCAGTTGCAGTGCCCGGTTGGGGGAGGTGTTTTGATCGCAACTAAGAAAGATTAGCTGGTTGAAACTATTAAAGTGAATGGATCTGGCTCCTCGGAATTCTTGTTTGTCCGGATTAAATATTTTGCTTCCTGGTTTTATAATATTGTTCTGTATATACATCCGGGATCTAATTCTGTTGTTTACAAGGACTATCTTAACTGCATTAATTCGGTTTTTCACATGTCGAGTTCAGATGATGGTATGGTTGTTCTTGGAGATTTTAACTTGCCTTCTATATGTTGGACTCAATCGCTTGAGGAGGGCTCTTTAATTCCAATAAAGTTTACGTCTATGGTGGAATGCGATACTCTGGATGTGTTATATTCTTGTGAGCTTAAAGAAGTCAATGACATTCGGAATGCTCGCAACAGGATTTACGACCTTGTTTTTTTAATTATGACTCCAGCTTGTGTTTCTCGTTCATTGGATCCTATAGTAGGTGAGGTTCCTGATCATCCAGTTCTTGTGATTTATGCCGACGATGCTTATAGTCCTACTCCTGATTATTTTTTGGATTTTGATTTCGGTAGAGCAGATTTTATAAAATTGAAGCTGGTACTAAGCAATATTGATTGGTCTATTTTGTTTAATGTTTCAGATGTTGATTCTTGCTTATTAATTTTTTATAAGTTAATTTTTAATTCTTTCCTTGACCCTGTACCTATTAGTAAAGCTAGGAACTTTAGTTGTGCTCGTAATTGGTTCGATGACAGTCTACGTAATTTGCTTAATGCTCGTAACAAGGCGTGGAGAGTCTATAGTAATTCTAAATCCATGAGTGATTATCGTAAATTTTCTGGTCTTAGAAAACAGTTTAAGAAGGAGGCACAAACGGCTTACACTTCCTACATCAATAACGTTCAAAGTAATATTAAAAATGCTCCTAAGCGTTTTTGGAGCTTTGTTAACGCGAAGCGTAAAAGCGATGGTTATCCCTGCAACCTGTCCTTTTTGAACAGTTCTAGTCATGATGCTTCTCTAATATCTAATTATTTTGCGGATTATTTTTCTAAGTCTTTCAGTGTTGACAATAGCAATGCGAACGATTTTTCTTATGTGTCATCGGGGAGCGCAGATGATGGCAAACTGTTCCACATTCGTACTGTTCTACTTATGAAAGATTCATGGTTTTTCACGGTACGGGAGAATTTGACTGCAAGGGTGTGAGGATGAGCTCGGGTTACAGCTCGTGTGGTGCGCATGAGAAGAATTCTACAAGGGATCAGGCTAGAAATTTCGTCCGAGCAATGACTATAGAAGTAGCGATAAAAGAGAGACATCGTTAGTACGCTGGAAGGCCTTCTTTTGGACTTTGTCTAAGACGGACAATGCAGTGCATCCAGCCCCTGCCCAAATGTGGGAATTATATCCTAATCTAGGTCTGATATGAGACTTCATCGCGTTTTTGGCAATACCAAAACTGTGATCGGACCAACTAAGATTGTTGGATATTTCTATGCCTACGATGTTAAGAGATGGTGAGTTCAAGATATCTTCTCCATAGACGGAAATGGGTTGAGCGGGTGTTGGAATACGTTTAAGTGATAACAGACAACATTGCGTTTTGGAGGAAGCATTAAACAATACCCGATTCGCTCTGCCCCAAGCAAGTATTTTTGTGAGGTCATAGTTTAGTGAACTGAATATGTGGCTTCGTCTGTCAGCTACGACATTCGCACGGGAATCAGCTATAGAGTCGAATGAGTACATGAAATCAGGGGTGCTGTCGTCTTCAAAACAATGAATAAGATTGAAAGTGAGAGCTAGCAGATCATTAATAAAAATAAGGAAGAGAGTAGGAGAGAGCACAGAACCTTGCAGTAGTACACCGGTATGGATTATAAAACGGTCAGAAGAAAGTCCGTCCAATATAAGTTGGATTCCTAGATTGTCTGTTATACCCAAGCTTTTTGAAAGCATGGCTTGTGACCTGCTAACGTTCGATTGTAAGACATTAATTAGGTCTAAACAACATGGCTTCATTAAGGGCAGATCAACATCAACCAACTTGACACTTTTAACATCCCTTATTTCTAATACCTTCGAAAAGCGGGTGCAGACTGACTGTGTCTATACCGACTACTCCAAAGCCTTTAGCAAGCTCTCCCACAGACTTCTGCTGTTTAACCTGTTAAAAATAGCTTTTTCTCCTTTGTTGGTTGATTCGATCTCATTTTATTCAAGTGGTTGAAATTTTAAAGTCCTCTTCAGGAACGGGGTTTCAAATGTTGTTTGTACGCAGTCGGGAGTTCCACAGGGAAGCCATCTTGGTCCCTTATTGCTTCTGTTATTTATTAATGACCTTGTACCTGCAATAATAGTCACAGAAATTTTAATATATGCTGACGATGTTAAGAGATTCATTCACTGAATAATTGTGTACTGTAACAGAATGATTTATGTGCTTTAAAATTGTGATGTAAGCATAATAATTTATTTCTAAATATTCTCAAATGTAATTTTATTGTCTTTAGCCGTCAGTTTTCCCCTTTTGCGTACCTGTATCATATAGACAATGTTCCTATAAATGTAGTAAAGCAGATTAAGGATCTGAGCATTATCTTTGACTCAAAACTTTCTTTTTCTCACCATTTTGATTATATTATTGGGAGAGCCTATTCAATGCTTGGTTTTGTTAGGCTCAGCGCTAAAGAATTTAATGACACGTGCGCATTGTGTTCCTTGTATAGCTCATTTGTGAGGTCTATACTGAAATACGGCTGTCAAGTGTGGAGTCCTTGTTACGGTGTACGTATTAATAGGATTGAATCTCTACAGACAAAGTTTTTACGTTTTGCCCTTCGTCGCCTTCCAAGGAATAATAGATTTGAGCTTCCACCTTATTCTGATCGTTTAGTTTTAATTAATATGACGTCGCTTCAAAGAGGCGTGAGTTTATTTTGTGTGTTTTTATACATAAAGTTTTGAACTGAATTAATAGATTCTCCTGATATTCTGAAATCTATTTCATTGAATGTTCCCGGTAGTATTTTAAGGTACCGCGATATTCTTTTATCGAGAGTCATCGAACGAATTATGAATTTTATGAGCCCCTTGTAGAATTTACAACAAATTTTCAAATTATTTAAATTTTAATGTTGATGCAAGAGCAATTAGTAATTTGATTCTTTGCAGGGGTTTTCATTTTGATTTTTTGATTTTATGCAAAATGTTTTTTCTCAATTATTTATTATGAAACTTTATAAGTCAGATTTTTTATAAGAGGATATTGCCATGCAGATTTTCTAGTAGCGGGTAATGCATCCAGGTTGAATTTACTCTTCGTCACGGATCTTGCAAGTAATGGCGTTTTTTGTAAACGCCCCGTAAAGAGCGATAAAAAAGTTTCTTGATTGAAAAATGTGCTTCCTGCAAAAGTTGGTTGCAGGAAATTTCATGTTCTATAATTTTTGTATGAGCTATTTTTTACTTAGGTTCCGCTTGGGCGAAGATAATCTCTGGTTTTCGGTACAATGTTTTCTAATATAACCGCGCGAGTGGCGGTTGCTGAAGGTCACAAACTCAGAATATTAATGAGGACACCAAACTGTAAATATATCAAATTAGAGCTCTTGATGATCTTTTGTAGGTCAGAACCAACGCATTGCCTGGCGTTTTAGTTAGATAATAAGAAAGCAGACTGAAATTAAGAAATTATCGGCAAAATATGCAAAATACAACATAATTCAAAATTTAAAATTAAAAAGAAATGGACTACGTCATGCCGTGCAATAGGAGGAAAATAATATGATGTGGGGAACATTAATTATAAGCGTCGATTTTCTTGAGACCCTTAAACACACCAATAGATGGTTCTCATAGCTTGGGACAATTTCGCATCAGCCGATCAATAGTGAATCCTTTTTTTTTTATTTTCGTAATTTCTCTTCTGATTTATGATTAAAAAAAAAGATAACAGTCTTAAGTACTAAAGTTATTGTTATTATTTTTCTTATTTGATGGATATGTTTCTATTAAAACGCTCGAACTTATCTTCTTCTTTTTCCAAATCTTTCCCATTATTATAACCAGTATTATTGTCGTCAATGCTGCTTTCATGTATATAAATCTCAGTCTTATTAATATTACCAAATTGTGGCATAAGCTGGGTTACAATTTAATATGAAATATTTTCGTTAAAGTACCAAAACACAAATGTAATGTGTGATCGATCAATTGAATTACTCAAACCGCATTGCATCCTCGTGTGAGTTTTATTAGCTAACAAATAATCAATTAACTAATTCTCGACTACCTCCGGATAGAGGATATCTACTAATCCGGTTGCAATAACGATTATATACGCGCATCATATATCTACACCAGGAAACTTCATATACTCTCATTTATATATAGTATTCCCTTCTATATGAATAACTCGTACGTATCCCACAAATGTGGGTATAAATAAATTAAATTCCAAAGTAACAGAAATTTGGGCACGTTTCCATCCGATGTGGTTGAATTTGCTATTCTGATATTCCCTCTGAATGTGAAACTATTTCCTATTTCAAACTTGGGTAGGTATGTAAAATAGAAATGCAAAAGACTTCTGACAAAGTTAATTTGGTGTAGGACAGGAAGTCATATCCTTTACTATGCACAATTCATCCATTCCACGGGCATAGTTCTATTTTATAGCGTTTTGTTAAAATGTCAAAAAAATATTTTCGTTCTTCAATCAGAATCGTCTCTTGGGACAAGTATTTAGTAATTAGCTTAGCTTTATGAATCCAGCATACGATAAAGTGAAATAATAAATGGGAAGGGTGGGTTATGATATAAGGTCTGTTCGCGTACTTTTTCAAGTAAAAACATGAAAAACGTCAAAATGTATGATAGAGAGAGAAGTTGAGAGTGTCACTACCAAAGTACGCGAACGGCTTCGAGTAAAAACTTGTGTAACCTCAAAGAATTAAATTGGATTTTAATTATTTATATTATTGAATTATTGTGCACTTATTTGGAATAATGAACAGGCATGACGGAGAAATACTTTCTGCTTTATTAACGAGTGATTCTAGTAGCGAAAGTGATTTGGAGGAATTGAAAATGCTTCTTAATGACGGAGATAGCGAAGAAGACATTTGGTTGAATGAGCTGGTTGAAAGTGGAACAAAACGAAAAATGCAGTGCATTCGGAATTATTTAGAAGAGGCAGTGCCTTCCTACAATGAAGAGGAATTCAGGCGTCATTTCAGAATTAACAAAACCCTGTATAAAGAACTCTCCACAAAATATGAAGCATCCGAACAATACCAGAAACTACGTTCTGATAAAAGGTGCTCTGCAAGAAAACATCTGGCAGTATTCTTGTGGTTTTCTGGTCATGAAGCTTGCAGTTTTAGGGACTTGGCAGATCGCTTTGATTTATCTTTGTCAACGATCAGCTGCATCATATATAGAACGACAATATTTCTAAGCTATCTTGCGCCCTGTATAATAAAGTGGCCAAATGAAGAAAGAAAAAAAAGAAACAAGCTCAATTTTGCAAAATAAAACTGGTTTCCCAAGAGTAATAGGTAATGAAAAACAAACCTTACATATCTAAATACATTATCTAATATTATGTATATATCATCCAGGTGCTATAGATGGTACCCACATTGTCATAGATCCACCAAGTAGCGGAAAAGACGACTACATTGATAGGAACTGAGATGTTAGTCTGTGCTTACAAGCCTTATGTGATGAAAGAAGAAAGTTTGTAGACATCTTTGTAGGTTTTTCTGGCTCCTGCCACGACAATTGGGTTTTCCAAAACTCTTTCATACACCCTAAAATAAAAGGGCTTAGTGGAGGTGAAGTATATTTAGAAATAGGAAAAGTGCTTTACTGACACAAACTTTTTGATTTTTCATTCCAGATCTTTATATATTAGGTGACTCTGCTTATCCCTGCATGGAGCACTTGCTGACTCCATACAGAGACAATGGTCATCTTACAAGATCTCAGAAAAGATATAATACGACACTTAGCTCAACCAGAGTGATAGTAGAACATTCGTTCGGAATACTGAAGCAAAGATTCCGACAGTTGTATTATTGCAAACTAAGGGGGATTAAAAAGCTTTGTCATTTTATTAGGGCTTGCTGCGTGCTACATAATATAGCGAATGAAAATGATTTGGATTTCACAATGGAAGATACTTCACAAGAAGACGCGGACAACATACCAGATTCACAAGCTGAAGATAGTTCTACAGGAAAAACTGTTCGAGAAGAAGAGTCACTCTGAATTAAAAGTTTACCTTTACTGAAATAAATATTACCAATTCTGCTATCACAGACTTTATTTAGTTCTTTTATTTTTGTTTCAAAACTTAATTTAATGTCACTCACAGTCACAAATCACATAGGTAAGAGGAACATGGAAATATCCAACTTAATACAAACTAATTTTTCATTTGTAGAAATTTTTCTAAAATTTCTCGCCTTCTTTCTACCAGTTGCTCCTTACGCTTCCCCCGCTCTTCCTTTTCCTGGAGAAGTCTAAGAATCTTAGCATTAAACTGTTTTTTCTCTTGCCTCATTTCTCGAAGTTCTTGCAGGATATCGGCATTTGTCGAGCTTATCCTCTTATGGATTCGAGCAGGGCTTACATAACTCGCTTCTTTGTCAACAACTGTTCCTAGTAAATAGATACCTAAGCCTTACAAACTTTTTACTATATAAGTAATATCTGAGGTTGACGGATGTGATTCCTGTGAACTTACACCTGCTTTCTGCATAAGCTCACTTCTGCTAGCACCATCTTGCTCATCATTTCCTAATATGTACTCTGGAAACACTCCTCTTTTTTTCTCCATAATACTATTCATTTCACTGTGGATGGGATAAATGTGGTTACACACAAAAAATTGAAATAATAAATATGAAATATGTATTATTACTTTTCAAAGGGACAGGTAATTCTATTCCTTCCAGTCTGACCATTGTGGACCTTTGTTCTCTTATACTGCAGCTATAAACCGCGATATTTGGCGTCAATTTGAGTTAAGGAGAAATCATAACCCTTTTCTGCCAGTCGATCCTTTATCGCTTGCCACATTTTCTTTTTTGTTTTGAGCTTCATGCTCTTCCCTACTTTTGGGGCCATTTGTTTAATGAGCACAAGCAGCAGTTTAGTTGCTGCCTCCAGCCATACCTGCTTTGGAGGCCCATCATACGTTTCCTCTTTTACCACCTCAATTGCTACAAAATCTTCAATGGCTGTTGAGGAGTTTGATATAAAATCCTCATCAATCGTTGAGGCGTGTGCCAGGTGTTGTGCAACAACCTCTTGCAAATATTCTGGATCTGTAATAAGGACGTAAAATTTTCGTAGCACATAGTACAATAAACAAATTTAATTTACCACTTTGAATACGTTGGAATGTTCTTGGAGAACATTCTACTTCTAATGGAGGAGGAGTAACAGGTTTGTCCATTTTTTAACACTAAAAACTTGAAAAATAACTGACAACCGGCGACCAGCTGTCAAAACTGACACTTTCGAAGTTTTTACTCGCCGATTTTTCTCGAGTTAAATCAAGTAATAAATTGCATGGAAAGGAAAAGTGACGTAAACAATTTCTCTCTCAATTTTCGAGTACGCGAACGCCTTCGAGTAAAAACTTACAAAAACTTTTACAAGTGTGTACTTTCAAGCTAGTACGCGAACAGACCTTAGTTAATACTATATTACATTACGTGTATTAAGGCCATCCTACGCATAGATAGTTATCTTTTGTTCTATGAATTTTTAAAGTCACCATAAACCATAAAATCACGAAATACTATTATTAACAAATTTTTTTTTCGTTTTTTATGAAAAACATAAAGCATTGAGCTTCATTTGGCATTTGAAACAGAAAAATCCCTTGGTCCATTTTCGAGATATGATTTTATGAAAATGACGTTTCATTGTAAAATCGTGAAATTTTTAAACCTCCCAGCGAGGGTGGTTAAGGGAAGCAAAATATACGTTTGAGTTATTCTGGTATTCCCTATAAATTGCGAAAGTTTCATCCAAATCGGAGATGGTCGGGTTATTACCCGTATTCAGCACTGGGTGTGTGCCACATAGACTCCGCCGATGCGGAATACATTCCCCAAAACTATTTAGCACCGATAGGTTTGAATAAAAAAAAAATATTCTTTAATTTTATTATTCACATTTTTATATAAAAAAAATAATAATTTCCTTTTCGCTTTATATTTATGAGATAGAATTAATTTGTGAAGAGTCGATGTCATTTAAATGTTGTTGATGAGTAACGATCAGGGACTTACTTGAACATCGATACAAATACTTTATCCTAATCGAAAATCCAAAACACACTTTCAAATTCCAATTCAATATAACGTCTCCACGGTATTTGGTTAATAAAAATTATGCAAATCAATTCTCTGCTGTTGCGCTCACATTTCATCAGAACATAACATTTCACCCACGCATTATTAATTCTCTTAATATTTCCACTTTTTCATCAGGAATAAATGAATCCAACAATATTATCACCTTCCCGTCACATTTTACATTCTAAGAGTCTGGGGGCAGCCAATCACTTCTGCTTTTACTTAAATTAACAAAACCAAACTGAAATTATCCCCCCATCTAGGAACACATTTAATAGGCCACGAGAATATCGTTAATAATGAAACCAAAAAATCTGAATTCAATTTGAAGCTCTCTTTATTTCCGTCAAATCGAGTTTTTTAGTGGTACATTGCGAAGAAACAACGCGTGATATACTCTAAAATGAGCTATCAGTCCCTATGCCCACCTTTACGTTTTTGCGATAATGAATTCGACTTGACACAGGTAAGAATGAGTCCTGGAGTTGCTTTTATGATTTTTTTTTTTTTGTAATAGTACAACAGATACGAAGCATTCGCTAGGGGCTTTCAATTAGTTCTAGTATGTCCTCTGTTTATTATTATGTTAGAAAGTATAAAAATTGGATTTTTGTTGGTATTCTTGGTTGTTGCTTTTTATGAAGAATTACTGTAACAGCTCTGAGTTTTGGTGGCTAATATATGTAGATGATAATTTGTGATTTGTATGTATGCATAGAGATCTGATTTAAGTTTATACAATAGTGTCAGGACGTAATAAAAATCAAAGTGGACTAATAACGTTGGATATTATATTGTAACTCAATTTGACAAGGCTTTTTCTAAAAACAAAACTTCTTAATTTATTTTCGCACTCTACGTTGTTCTAAATATTTTTTGCTTTTTTTTATGGGTTGACAGCATCCGAATCCGTCTCGGATTCTTCATCTGCATCCTCGATGTCGATATCGTTCAATTCTGGTGATGTAGCCACCTATGGTTTCATTCGTTTTGCAGTATACACTGATTTGAACGGCTTCTGAGTTTTCTGTAAATCCGGTGGATCAGTGATTACGTATCTGATACGGTCCAGGATGTCAGCTACATAAAACGGTCCTCGATAATTAGGTTCCAGTTTTCTGCATTCTCCTGTTGCTGGGGAAATATGTTTAATTACGACCAGATCTTCTTTTTTATATCGTTTTGGAGTACGATGTCGTTCGTCAAATTTGGCTTTCCAGCGTATTCTCTCGGCTTCAATTCTTGATGATATCTCTCGTCTCTTTTCTGAAGAATCTGTGGTCTCCTTTACAGTTTCATCGACATTATCCTGTAAGGCGTCTAGTATCCCATTTGAAATGAGGTCTCTCAATTTTCTTAAATTTTTTTCCAGTCATCGCACTCTTTCCTCAATCGATGCGCTCGGAGTGATAATATCATCCATATATACCAAAGCGTCGCCTGGTTCCATTTGTGAGATTAAATTATTATTTACAATCTGCTGAAATATGCTAGGGCCATTAAATTAACAAGCCCAAATGGCATGTAGTTATATTCTAAATGGTCGTCCATCGTAGAAAATGCAGTGTATTGTTTAAACGTCTCCTCTATTGGAATTTGATGATATCCTGACAGCAAATCCAATGACATAAGGAGCTCATTTCCTGATAACAAAGCCAATTGCTCATCGATAACCGGCATTGAAAATGGCAGTTTCTTACTGATTGCGTTTAATGCACGGTAATCAATGCCGATCATCTTTACCTTCTCTGGTCACAAGCACAATTGGTGATGCATACTGAGATGTACTTGGCCTGATTATGCCATGGTTCAGTAATTTTTGCGTAATCGCATTAACTTTCTCTCTTTCCACAAAAGGAATGAGATAAGGTCGAATGTTTATCGGCTCGTTCTTAATTAATTGAATTTTCAATTCGACTACGATACACTTTCCTAATTTCAACCAGTCTTCGGCGAATCGATCACTGTAAGCATTCTTTTGCATTAATATGAACGGTATTGAGGTCAATGTCATCTATTGACTCCATGCGACATTCTTGGGACTCAATAATTAATCGATTTCGTTTAGACCAAAGTATGTCAGCTCAAAATAGTACCTCTTGTGATAACACCTCGTCGGGCACAGTTCGTAGTACATTCGTCCATTGTCATAGGTACTTCAATATGCTGAGTCGCCATAAATGTACCTCCGGCAAATCCCTTTAACATCACAGGTTTATCTGTAGAGATTATTTCCCAACGGTTGATAAATTAGTGACTTCTCACTCCCAATGTCAATGCGAGCTTGAAAAACTTGCCCTTTCAATAATATGTCTTTAGTAACCACCGCTAGAATATTCTCACCATCTGCAGCCACGGCCAGCACAGTTAAATTTTGATCTTCGGTCCTCCCTGGAGATTGATTAGACCTGTGCGAAGTTCGGTTGCATTTCAAGCATCTCTCCTTCCTACACTCCTTTGGACAATTTCTCGATTTGTGAACCCTCTCTCGGCAATTGAAACACATCGGCCCTTTGCCGTCATTATTCGCCCGAAAGTCGTTATTTGTAATAATATTCGGAATGTTGAGCAGTTTTCCTATCATTTCGGATTTTCCATTTCTTGTTTCAATGAATTTCGTCTTATTTGAACGGGCTGTAAACCTTCGGACAGCAACCAGTAAATCATTTGTTATTGGAAATGGCATTCCTAGTAGAGCATTCCTCTTAGACAATATTTTATTATGTCTTCTTCAGTTAACCCACCTTCCTGGCCTTTACTGCATATTCTATGAAAAAACTCTTCTGAGCCCTCATTACTTCGTCGTTCCATTTTCATAAGAATCATATGAACGTCGGCAGCAGTTTCTGTTGTTGGAAAATCACTCAGTAATCTGAAAACAAAATCTGACCAGCTCAGGTAAATCGGCAAGGTGTCCTTCCAACATGTTGAAGCGCCTTTTAATTTTGCTTGTAAAGCATGTATTAACAGGCGATCATCCCGACGATATGCAGATCTTAACAACGTTACACGGTCGGTGAATTGTTTAGCTGTTAATGATTCCTTGTCATATGTGTCAAACTCTGGAAAAATTTCCATAAGATTTAGCACACTATACATCTGATAGGATCGGTTGGGTACATCGGCAGAAACGTCGGATTCACACATGAAGCGATATTCGATTGTCTAGGAGTTTGCGTCGCACAAGGTGGTAGTTTAAGATTAAGATTCGTCGCAATTACGCAGGATGTATTTTCATATCCTATCGGCCGGCGCATCAATGCACTTATTACCAACTACCAGCTCTAAAGATGAAAATGAACCAGGTACAGATTTTCGTCGCTCGATATCATGAGAATCCGTGATTATGTCCATCTGAATCGTCGGTGGCTCATTCGTTCGATCGACCCCGTTTTTCCTTGAGTATATTCACCTCCTGCGTCAGTTTTCCGATTCTATGGTCGACATCTCTATTCTTTTCGCTATCGTCCAGTTCAACTTCATCGCCGCCAATCACAGAAGCCAAACGTAAAACCAGCTCCGCCTTATTTCCTCCTGCCTCTTGACCAAGCTCCGTCCTTAATCTCCGTAATCGTTAGTGTTTCAATCTGTACCTTATCCATTTTATTTTATACAGTATATATGTATCTGGTATCCAGTTATATCCCACTACTGATTTGTCAGGACATAATAAAAAAAAATGTGGAGTAATAACCTTGGATATTATATTGTGTTAGGTTAATTTAAATGATAGACACTTCTTTTATTTAATTTTTTTCTTGTCTTTATTTTATTGTTAAACTGTTTTTTTTTATGTGTACACTTGTTCACTTCACGGCTAGATCTCATTCGTTGCCAGGGGGACGGAAGGCACACTCCTGCGCACTATTGGGTCCTGCAATGTATTTGAATGATTCGAGTGAGTAAAATTGCTCAGTGAGAGGATTCCTACTATCTACATCACAATACACACTCATCCACTCTACGTCTGCACAGTCACTCACTGAAACCTTTAAGTAATTGATCACTTAGACCATTGCAACTGATCACTTAAACCATTGCAAACGATCACTTAGACTCGTCTACATATTCGATCACTGAGACTTCTAAATAATTGATCACTTAGACCATAACTATGACACACACACCGCCATACAAACAATCAACCAAACAATTATAATACAGCTAGATACAATAACGTTTCAATACTATAGATTGACTATACTACTATTCTTAGTAATATTAAATCTAAAAGACTAAAATATCCACTCACCAACTAATAGATTATTCCACACTTTTTAACTTGTATCCACTTTTATTTTCTCAGCTAAATATTCACGCACGCGAGAGGACTGTCTGACGACTAAAATGAACAGTCTCCTTATGATAACCCGTTAGCCTGTTCTGAGAATCATTCCCAGAAACCCAAATTAACAAGGACAAGGATAATTACTTTTACAAGCAGCTTCTCACCAGTGCCGACTTATACAGATTATTTTCAGTTCCTTCGTTTCAAGGACATTACAGGAATGGTTAATTAGTTAGTTTTTATTGCATGCGAAATAACTACGCCTAAGAGATCTAAGCATTTTATTTTATGTCATTGTCGGCATCTACCTTTTATATTTTGTGACAATTGTAACTAAATTTGACAAGGCTTTCTCTAAAAACAAAACTTCTACGTTTTTCCAAATATTTTTTTTTCCTTTTCTTATGGGTTGACAACACTGACATATATATAAATGGACTGCTTGATCTCCTGTTTCATGTGGCACCAATTTTGATTTCAGAAAGTATGCTCTCACTGTCAATGCTACCAACTGTCGTAAACTGACGCTATATTTAAATTATTTGGGAATTTACGTATATGCATGTCAGTGGGATTTACCGAATTTACCACAAAAGTATTTGGGACTATTTGTATCGTTAAATTTTAATTATGAGTCCAAGAAAGTGTTTTACAAGGTATTTTACAAGCAATTTCTCATTCCTAATCGTTACGTTCAGTGGGAAAGTATGCTCTGACGGAAAGAGACAGGAATATGAAAATGGCGCCATTTGCTTTCATGCATTTTTGGTTCCACAAGCACTCTATTTAGGTATATACATGTCAGTGGTTGACAATAGTTATAAATTACATTTATGTTTTCATATATGCAGGTACTTAGCGTGCTACTAAAAAGCTAAAATGTTTTAATCAAATTCATTAAAACCTGATCGGAAAGCCTAGATACAGAGGGATGACAAAATTTTAGTTTCCAGGTCCTTTTTTCGGGGTTCTAACTTCATGTCACACTAATCAGGCAACAGAAAGTCTAACCATGTTGTAATCAATTGTATAATTATTTTCAATTTGTCTGCTAATTAAACGTTTTTTTTTGTTAGGAATTGTTTTTCTATTCCTATTTTAATGTACTTTTTAAGTGGGAAGTTGCCACGCCTTTTTTTTAAACTTTCATTTATTACTCGAATAATTCGAATTGGATTATATTAAAATGTCGACTGTTTATAGGACATACATAGATTATATAGCAAAAAGGATAGTTTATGAGGAAGAAAAACTTAAAACACTTTTTTTCATATAGTAGAACTGCATCGATGTGTTTGTATAGTAATAGAAGTAGTAAACTATGATATTTTCAGAGCGGACAATTAATTTAGTGGTTGAAATTTTATTAATTATTGAAGAAATTCAATAGAAAAAAGATCTTATTATATCACAAAATGTTTAAATTTATAATTTTATAATTTTTTTATAAGTTTTTAAAATTTAAAAAAAGTTCCTCTACTCAATTTATTTTTCTATAATATTTCTTGGTGTTGCCTTTGTATGGCTGACATCATAACGGATATCCGATGATAATTTAATTGTAAGAAAACAAACCGGCATTGGAAAATGTTAAAGTTCTTTTTACCAAAGCTGTTTATTTTTATAATTATTTCACTTCCATTTTATATAAAACACGATAATTTATTATTGCAACAATTAAACTTGCCTGAAAAATGATTTCCTTCGGCAATAGCTTCGGTTGTTTCTGCAACAGAGCACAGCACAATTTTTCACCATAACTTAATACTTCGGAGTCTCTCGTGTATAAAATCTCTTGCAGGTGTTTGAAATTACTTTTTATTATTACTTTAACCCATCACCTGCCACATATGGAAATAGTGACTCGAATTTCACGATTTTTGGATAGGGGCTTAAAGAAACTCTAAGTATCTTTAAAATTAATTTTAGTTTACGATTTTTGCAAGCCATTTGTAAATAACAAGATGTTGCATTTACGCAACGTCAGCAGGAAAGTAATAATTTTTCCAAAGAATAACAAGATATAGAAATAATTGAAATAGAATGAAATTTTATTCAACAAAAACTAAAAATAATAAAATTCGGAAAAAATAACTAATTTTTTACTGTATTATGATATTTTTTAAAACACTTATTATGTAAATGTATCTTGCATAAATTGCAAAAATAAATCGTCTGTGAATGGCATACAGGACATCTTTTTCTTTTTATTCCAGAGATAAGGAAATAATCTGTACTAGGTCGAGAGCTAGTAATTGCAGAGAAATTGCTGTCTGCCAGTAGAAGTAGTATTGCTTCATAAAGTTCGTAGCCACCTCACGTCTGAAATTTAGTAGGGGATTGGCATTGGATTGACATCACAATATAATTTCCAAGCCTTTACTAAAGCGACATCAATGAAATTCGAAAAGATGGGCCACCATGAATTTTTACCACGAATTCCAATTGTGTAATTAAATACCATATTGTCTGCCAAGTCTACGCCTCTCATGTATTTATTATATACAGTAAGAACTTTTGGTTGATTTAGAGATATACTTACCTAGTTTCCGTTTTTTTACTGGAATATCTGATACAAGTTTTGTAGGTTCAATAGTATCCAAGTTGGTTGCTACTGTAACTTTTCACTATCCTTCCTTCTGACTGCCAATATATCCTTGTCTTTTTCATACCTGTAGTCATATGCTCCTCTATCCTGCTTTTTGAAATCCTTCATAGATGGAAGGGAACCAGCCTTCAAACGATTTTCTCTTATACATAGTTCCAGTGGCAAAACAAGACAAATTATTAAATGTAATAAGCATAATTTTAATTTATCATATAATGAATCCTTCACACACTGCACTAAGCTCAATACCACATTTCCACCAAGCCCCAAGTTTATAATTTGAGCTTTTCCACTTTTTCCAGGATGTAAATTAAAAGCACAGATGAAACCGCTTGAGGAAGCCAATGTCCAAGATTTATATCCAAATTTTACAGGTTTTCCGTGCATATACATCTTGGAAGAATGCCATCCCCTGTATGGTTCACTTCATCGTCGATAAAAAGATGATGAAGATAGATTCCAAATTTTTGAAATTTGGTATTTAAAAACGGCCTAACTTTGAACAATTTATCAGCACTATCGATTTCATTGTTGTTAGCAAGATGCAAGTATCTCTTTACATTGATATAGGTTTTCCTCGTCATACATGATCTAACAAATGAAACAGCAATGTCTTCGTCCATTGACCAATACATTTGCTCTTGTGGTAAGCGGTGATATCCAGCAAGCAAAAGGAAACCAATAAAAGCTTTCACTTCCAATTCATTAGTATGAAATTCATGGCGGTTTTTTTTGCTGAGAATATAAATTGCTTTGTTCAACTATATTAAAGAAATCATCTCTTTGCCAAAAAAATAGCTCACCTATATCTGTGCAATTTTTGCCACCTAATTTTTGTTCTAAGCTCTTGAGCTCTTTATCTTCCTCGTCAATCGGTTGCTTCGTATAAGCAGGCGATACTTTTCTCCATCCCAAATTTCCAATGTCGCAAGTTGCATTTTCAAACACATTATCGCTTCTTTGCATTTCGAAAAGTGCGGGGTCGCTGCAATATTTTAGCAAGTTTGCCTGTTCAGAATCACCATTCCTAGTATTATACACTTTTTAAACACCAGGTAGGTATATCCGAAGGTACGGGGTCTCCGTGATCTTCTGAAAAGTTATCGTCAAAGTCTTCTTCGTCCGTTATTTCATTAGCATCTGGAGGAATAATAAATAAATCCAACGCATCATGACTTTCTTCAAGCTCTAAATAAGTCATTAAATCTTTCATTGATAAAAACTTTTTAGCCATTTCCTCATAAAAGCATTTTTTATATCTAACTAAAAATTTTATCCCAAATTTTACCTTATCTTGCTGACGTTGATTAACGCAACACGAACTTTGCTCTAATATTCAAAACAAATTAAACATTGTTAAATGTGTTGGTGCAAGAAAAAGCACTTCTAATGCTATTAACTATAGAATTTTAGTACTGCAGATGGGATTTATATAATTTAAAACATTGAAAACGAGCATATACTAAAATTCCCCGAAATTACTCTGAATGCACAAAATCAAGTGAATATATCTAATCTATACATAAGGAATTTTTCTGAAATTACCTTTACCCATACTCTGATTCATCCCAATTTCATAGAACTAGCAGCGGCGTCATAACCGGAAAAAAATTTCCCGGAAAAGAGCATTTTGTACCGTGTTGCTTTTGCGCAACGCTAGCAGGGAATGGGTTAACAAAAAATATATAAAAAAAACACCGGACTATTTCTCGTAAATTCAGATAACTACAGAAATGTCAGAAATGTCGAACTGACAACAGCTAAATACCCAACCTTCTTATAATTTCCCTTCCGTATCTACAAAGAAAATGATTATCACACGAACAAGAATTTTACACAGAATAGCCTATCATTTTCTCTATATAATCTAAGAGGGCATATCTACAAAAATACTCGGAATTCGAAATTAAACTTCGAAATTTTCGAAATTAAATTTTTCGTCAGGAGATTGTTTTAGATGTCTATGGGAAGATCTTTGATTGTGTTATAAAATATTGAATAAAAACAATAAAAAACAGACAATATTCTTCCAACGTAAGGAAAATAGAGGGAAATTGGCTGTACATCATTAATTTATTTTCGAAGAGTAGTTATGTTAGGTGCGTAAAGTGTATTATGCATTATTGTTTAAAATTCGTAATTCGAAAACTTTTCCAACAGAGCTAACGATTTTCGATAAAATTGTTATATTTTGTCAGAAACCGTTGTATAGACAATGTTCTCCGAGGTTATATGGGCTATGGTTAAAAGAAAAAATTACATTTTTAAATATTTGAACGTAATTTGGACACCCCTAATGGAGTGAGGAGAGTTTGAACAAAAAAAAAAAACTGACTTCAAATTCATGATTGTTGTCATAAAATAATTAGAACTGTGAAAAAAAATTTGGGTGGGGGATTGCTTCCTTCAGCTGGTAACCTGTTTAGTTCGCTCTCGAAATTTAAGCCAGAGATTACCATTTGCTAGCAAATCGTTTTCGAATCATGATGTTCGCAGGGACGGGATCACTTTCTATAGTTGTCTTTTTTGGTTTAAGTACTATAAGTAAGTTCTATACGAAATCCACCATAGTTCAGTTTCAGTTCAGTGGATTTTCCAAATTAGTATATAGGATAGAATTAGATGGCAATACAACATTTGTAATCTGGATAGACAAACAAAATAAATTTGCCTAATTTTATT
This sequence comes from Dioctria linearis, assembly GCA_963930735.1. Lineage (NCBI taxonomy): Eukaryota > Metazoa > Arthropoda > Insecta > Diptera > Asilidae > Dioctria > Dioctria linearis. The sequence goes on along the minus strand of OZ005741.1, from coordinate 52,009,776 downwards.
TCCTTACAAATTGAGTTAAGGCATTGATTATTTATATATAGATGTGCACAGAATCATTGACGTCTTAGAAACGAGATGTCTCTACTTGCCAAAAATGTGATTGAAACTTTTATTTAATATTAAAAATACAATTTTTCCAGCATATAATATAAAAATGTTTCAAAACTAAATCAAAACTCCTTACCAGTCATTAATAATTCTTTTATTAGAAGTTTTAAAGCTGGAAATAACAAACGAAAGACACGTAGCGACATCTCTTTTCTAAGTTGTCAATGATTCTGGGCACATCTCTTTATACATAATCAATGGTTTAGGGAATATTTGATGTTATAGGAGATAAGCTTCCAATAAAAATAATAATTTTGAATATATTTTGAGTTTTTTGAGCTTGTAATATGAATGTTAAAGCGAAATGAAATAGTTTTCACACCCCTGACAACAAAAGTGGATCCATATAAAATAGAAGATCAAGCAGTTCATGTTATCATAGATGGCACAAGAACTACATAGATGTCGCATGCAGTACCAAAAAAGTATACAAAATTTATATGGCTGATTGGTCCATTCCGGAATGGACCAAAACATTTGAAATGATATATACGTCTATCAAATCTATCAAATGTATACAAAACTGCTATTATAAAAACATTTGCTTTCGGCCCGCTCTAAAATATGCTGTGATCCATTCCAGAATGCACTACCCAACTCATAATTTATATATTCTGCTCTGCTCGACATCTAGTTCTTGTGCCATCTATGATGTTAATTTACATGCCATTGTAGTAGCCGGCTATAAATAATACACACAAATTCTCAAGGCATATTTGCAAGTAAATTTCTAAGAAATAGTTGAATCAATATCTACTTTCAAAAAAAACTTTAAAGTATCCTCGAACACCAAAATATGTGAAAGAGTGTAAGAGATGCAATAATTTTTGTAGTCCACGAATCAGAATTGATAAAAAAAAAAACAGAGCGAAGTATTATTCACTGAGTCTTCTTTTCTTTAGTGTTTTGGCATGTGTAGATTTAGCTTCATTAAGTAAATCTAGTTGTATACCTGTGAGCAATTATGGATACCGATGCCTTGTTGTTTTATTACTCTTTAGCTATGGGATGAATCATTCAAGGGTACACAACTACAGTTTGACCTTAATCCTACCAAGGTGTGACTTTGGGCCATATTTTAAGTTACCATTTCTATAAAACCTGAAATAAACATTTATTTAAATGGAATTTTTTATGTCGAATTTTTATTCGTTATTTCTACACAAAAAGAATCACAATACATCTTCCTACGATTAGGATTACGAACAAATCCTACCACTTTGTGACTCACAGTTTCACATTTTTCAAGGAACTATAGAATAATCGAAAATGTAATAAATGTACCGTTTTTTTTTTCGTTGGTCCTTGACAGACCCTTGATTAGAGCTACATACTTAAACTATGAAATTTCCGTTGCAGCATTCGAACAAAAGCAGCTGCGTCATTTCATTAGCGACTGTATGGTTGCTTCTCTTGCGCATGCGCTTTCATTTTTAATCTAATTTGGATAGTTTTATGAATATAATTTTTTTTTTGTTATTGTTTTCAATAACTTATGTTTCTGTTATAATAATAAATGTGTTTTTATAATATTTTTTTTTGTGTTAAAATAAATAAATGTATTTCTCAAATATGTCTGAAAGTCATCGTGGGAGAATTTGTTATAAAATTGTATAAAATATCGTTGTATGATTATAGGGTTAAACAGGAAGCAGAAAGGAGTTCTAGCATGACTTGTTTTAAATTTTATTACAGACTAAGGCGCCAAGGCATTACTGCCGTCAAACAAAAGGATTTTAGGTAAGGTAATTTCAGAGGATAGAAGAATTTACTGCGCTAACAGTTAAAAGCGACTTCGCGATGTTCGGTTAAGACATCTCCCCATCTTCTTTCTTCTACATATAAATAAGTATTTTATTTTGGGGAAAAATGTAAAATTTCTGCAGAAAAATGTTCTAGTAAATACATAGAAAAAATGGCTTTCCACTTCAGCCATGCAGCCAAGCGAAACATAAATACATATAAGTGCATGGTGTGTGTGCGGAGAACAGAGCAATTTTCTCTCCGTCTTACATTATTGATTTTTCCGGCCTTCCACAATACCACATACAGCTTATGTATTTTGAGAGGTAAGAAAGAGCTTCGCGTTAAGTTATATGTTTTTTGACATTAATTTCACGGTTTCAAACAAATATCGACTGATTAGTGCAACTACCACAGGCATACTGACGATAAGCAAATATTTTTCAGCATTTAACTACCTCAAAATTTTAAATATATATAGTAGGGTATGTATAGATTTAGGTTTTACTACAAAGGTGTAATAAGTTCATGACAATAGAATCCGAAAAAACAGGTCGTTTGCAGCTACCGCTAGCTACCTGCTCTCGACCGTTCTAGAGCGTCCGAGACCCCTTTGCTAATTTTCTATTTTTAAGATATTATACTTTAAGAAAATGCAAAAAAAAAATCGAATTTTTGAAAATTCTGACTACCCCTAACTCCTTAATATCTTTCATTATCCAGTTTAAATGAGGTGGTTGATCAAATCTTTAATATGCGTACAATTTACGTACGAGACATTTTATACAAATTTTTAAAACTAACTTTCAGTGGGGCGAAAGGGGATCCACAATTTGTTTCGCAAAGTGTTCTTATTAAACATGTTCAAAAATAAAACACGTGTTTCCGTTCCACAAAAATATTTTTTTTAATATTTAATAATTAATTATAGTTATGCGACGCGTTTTACCCTATTTAGGAATTCTCTATCACTTGCAATAGTTATGAGAGTAACTTCCCAACCGGATAAATAAAAGCGCTTCCAGAAAAAGCGGAGTTAATGCGCTTCTGGCTTGTACTCGACAGAAGTGTTGCATAGGCGCTTCATTTGCAGCACTTTTGAAGCTTTTCTAATAGGAAAAATGTGCACTTTTCTTAATCACGGATAAATTCGGGGTTTCGGCTTTTGTTCGTGACTTGCAGTTGTAGATTCCATAAACAAGTGCATTAGTCATTAATTATTTGAAAGTGCAGTGTGAAGGATTTATGGTGATTACTATTATTATTGATTGAAGTTTTTTTTCTAAAGTAAAAGATGCAGTGAATTTTTCTTACCGTTTGATTTATCTTAAGTTAGGTACAATGAGAAGGAGATAACTTATTTGAAAATATGGTTTGTCCAAAAACAAGAAAGATTAGTCTTCAGAAGTCCTGAAATCCTTTTGCTCTGTTTTCTTAATTATTTCTCTTCCATAGTATTAGCAGCAAATTTTCGACAGTTTTATGTTTATTTAAATATTTTCTGTGATAACATTTATAAAATGTTAGAACGTTCCAGCAGAATCATCTTTCTTACTTTTATTCAAACTATATAAAAAAAAAAATATTTTAAATGTAAAAATCTAGCATATTAAATTACAAACAAATCCTCAATTAATTTATTTTACCAAATATCTGATTATATCTCTACTGTTAAGGGACTAGAAAATTTAAAAAAGTTTTATTGTTTTTTTAATTCAGCGAATAAAGAACTAGCAAGAATTGTTGGACACATTTCAGAATTTTAATTATGAGTCAAAATGTTGCGGGTATAGATGGGAGCCATATGCGACAATTAGTAGCGAAAGAAAGAAAGGAAATTGCAGATTGCACCTCTAGTACTTTAAATGATCGCAATAAAATAGAAACTGCTTTCGCATTTGGAGTTCCAAATGAAGTTAGCGTAATTCCAAACGTATTTAAAGAACATCAAAAGAACATCATCCGGAATTCAGAATTGAATATTCAAATAACGATGATATTGAAATTGAATTATCTAATTTAAAGGAGGAAGTACGCGATTGCTGTATTGGTTATAGAATAGGTAGAGATGCATGTTATCATCTGCCCGAAATTTTGCTTAAAACTGGACTAAATGAGAAATGCATCCACTTACTAATAGGAGATGACCTGCTTCTTAAAGTTGACTGGGACGGTTGGCAAAAAAATGTTCCTGTGAAAAATATTAAATTGTTCAACTTTTATTTATGCTAATTATATACCTATTCTAATATTTCTTTTAATTCTTAATCATTACAATAATTACAGGGGCTGTAAAAAACGAAAACATTGGTTTTATGGACTTCCAAAAATTAATGAGACTAGTTTGTAGATGTGCTAAAAACCGTTTTTATAAGGAAACTATGAAATTGATAAAAAGCATTGCCAGCTAGATTTTTCCCTATTTATTTTAATATCTTCTTCAAAGTCGCTGCTTAGAAGCAAACTTTTAAGCAAAAAAATAAAGAACAGTCCTTATCGTGACTATCGAAATGCCCTTTTGAACAATCTTTATCACGCTCTTGAGAAGCTAGAAAAGAGCGCTTTTTGAGAAGCTAGAAAAGAGCGCTCTTGAGAAGCCACAAAAGAGCGCTCTTGAGAAGCTAGAATAGAGCGCTCCTTCCGCGGACATCAAATGTTAAAAGAAACAGAGTTGGATAGGCTGAGGAAGCGCTTTGAGCTTCCAAAATAGCGCTCTTACATGTCTGTTAAAGCCCACTTTTTCCGGCTGTGTCATGTATAAATTAAAATTAAGACGACAGTTATCATTTATATATGTATATACGCATACATAAGTGGTATTACAGTGTGTTTATAAGTCAGTGTAAATATCGTAATTTTTATATTTGTTTTCGAAATTTGTTTTAATTAAATTACTGTTGTTACGGAAATATAAATGATCATTAACCAAAATGTTGCTTTATTTTTCTCATTATTAATTTCTAGGATTCATACCTATCTAGAACTTTATCTCCATACAAATTACGTAATAATTTTACATTGTCAATTGATGTAGAGTGACCTACAGTGTTTACATAAATCAGAAGCTGCCCTATTGGTTCTCGTTGCAAAAACGTGTTCAGAAAATCTGGTTTTGAGTGACCTCTTAGTTTTTTCTATACTGATCGCATCACAGTCGGTGCAACTTATTCTAATATACCCCAATTTTTTCAATATCCACCACTGTAGGCTTTATTTTATTATTTATTAATAATATACCCATTGTGATTAGATAGTGTTCTGTGTAAGCTCCTCCAACATAAGGATCTTTTTCCAAATCTTAATACTTTTGTTTGGATCATAGGGAATGCTAATCTAAGAGCAGATGTTCTAGATTTTTATTTTAATAGTTTATAAATGAAACTTTTGGAATAACCATTACAGGTTGCTATTTAAAAAATTTAATTTTTAAATTCTTTCTTATAGTTGATCACAATTAGAGGAATACTAACAAATCGATTAATCATAGAATGGTATGCAGATCTTTTGATGTTATGAGGAAGATTAGAAGGAAAATGGAATCACAGTGTTAGTAAAAGCTGGTTTGCGATATATGTCGTAGTCAAATTTTTTTATTTTTTATTAATATCCTGATATCTAGAAAGTTTAATTTTGTACCTCCATATTCTATGTGTAAATTTAATATTATCACCTAATTTATTTAAAATACTATTTAAAAATACATTACGTTGTCGCTCAGAGCCCCATCCATATACAGAACATATAAGATAACGATATTAACATAAAATCTTATAAACTAAATCACAACAGTTTTATTAAAAATGTTCTATTCTATGAAGTCCATGTAGAAGTCAGCAAAAAAAAGGAGATAGAGAGGCACCTATGGCTAAGCCTTCTGTTTGGGTGTAGATCTTGTCATTAAAGTAAAAATAATTTTGATTTAAACATGTTTTCAACGATTATTTAAGTTGCGACACTTTATGTTTATTTAAATTTTTTTTCTCGAATTCGGCTATATAAAATTGTTTTTAACTTATTTACTGGGATCGAAGGATATAGATTACATACATCAAATGACACGAGCGTGGCATTGGATGGTAGAGCAATGCAATTAATTTTTGTTTACTAGGTCAATTGTATTTTTAATGGAGTATTTTTTATTAAATTCTATTAGTTGTTGTAGTAGCGAATTTAAGTTTCTTTTCCAGTTTCTGTGTCGGTGCGTTGAATGCAGAAGGAAACTGGTTTACTGGAACTCCACTTTTATATAGCTTTAGTAAGCCGTACAATATCGGGATTGATGGATTACTAACCTTAAATTGATATCTACCAGTTTTGTTGAAAAATGATTTACTTTTATTAATTACTGATGTTGGCATTTCTGTTGTATTTTTTTGTTGGGTCTTTCTTAATATTTCAATCAGGCTTATTTTTGAAAAAATTATCTTCCATTTTTCCTAGATACAAACTTCCTCTTGTAATATGCAAATTGAATTACCCTTATCGACTTTCGTTACAATTAAATTATTATCACAGATCTTTTTTGTTAAATCGCGCAAAAACTATTTTTTTTTTTTTGTTAGATCTAATCTGTTGAGGGAAGACATTTTCTTTTATTAACCTAGCATACTGTACCTTGCCTTCTCTTTAATTTGATCTAGTAGATATACCCTATGTGCTATCTGCAGCCGTTAAAGAGTGTTATTAGCTCAAAACCTATTCAGAAAGTTAATCTCAAACCGAAGTTTGCTCCTTACTGACGTCATTTTAAGAAAATATCGGCTAATTTCGGTATGACATGAATAGGTGTATTGAGCTAATAACTCTTTAACAACTGCAGGTATCACATAGGTTATAATAGGTCAAATTAAAGCGGGGAGTCTACAGTTTACAGTTTTTATAAAAAAAAACGTTATGTTAATGACTGTTTTGCAAAAACAAATAAAGGTCAAAGTAAAAAACCCGAAATATTTTGTTGCATTCTTTGGAATGGCCATGAAGTTCTGCATTCAATGAGATCTAACTGTGAGCGTACACGTACTTTTTAAATACAGTGTGTTTTTGTGAAAAACTAGCTTTTTTTCTAATGACCCTGTAACTCCTAAACGGTTGATATTGCCTATTGCAGCCCCCCCCCCCCCCGCCCCTTCCCGCCAATAAAATTGGTTGTTTGCCTAGATGAGTACAATCACCTCCTGTTCTTATTGACCTCCTTAGGGGAAACACGCTGTATATAGATAGATATACATATGATGCTCGTAAATCATCGTATTGGAACAAGAGATATTTCAGCTGATCTAAATATTTCTTTTGGTCCGTTCATAGCAGTTTAGTTGATAATTTGAGCATAAAAAGCGTAGCAGGACAACTTGTTGCGAATCAACTAAGCTGTCTGCAAAAACAAAAACGAAAATCTTTGGCTGAATGGGATGGTTTCTCGTGCTACTAGACATTTACCAAATGCATCATAACCAGTGGCGAAGTATGGGTTATGGAATATGATATGAAAACAAGTAGATATAAGGTTTAGAACATGGAAAATGAACGAAAACCGAAAAATACACGTCAAAGTCGGTGAGGAATCAAAGTCCTGCTTACTGTGTTCTTCCATTATCATGCAAACCTTTGGTAAAAGAACTCAAAGCAAGTGATCCAGAAGCACCCTACTCAGCTGATATGGGCATCCTGTGACTTTTTTATTTTATCCTAAACTGAAGCTACCACTCCGGGAAAAGCGTTTTGAATAGATTAATGCAATAAAAGAAAATTCGATAAGAAAGCTGAAGGCACTAACAATTTCAGCGTATGAAAAGAAAATATACGTTGAGTTTATTTTTATTATCCCATTTCTAATTTTGTCCACACCATCACAAATCGATGTATAAAATAAAAATAATTGTTAGGCACAAAAAGGTCACAACATGATTAGCAAACTTCCATTATTATTGAAATTTTTTAAAACGAATTTGAAATTTAATTTTGTCTTTTAAATACTTGATATCAAAAAAAAGAAGAGAAAAAAATAACAATACAAATCCCTTCCTGTTTACCACTCCGGGAAAAGCGTTTTGAATAGATTAATTGCAATAAAAGAAAATTCGATAAGAAAGCTGAAGGCACTAACAATTTCAGCGTATGAAAAGAAAATATACGTTGAGTTTATTTTTATTATCCCCATTTCTAATTTTGTCCACACCATCACAAATCGATGTATAAAATAATAATAATTGTTAGGCACAAAAAGGTCACAACATGATTAGCAAACTTCAATATTATTGAAATTTTTTAAAACGAATTTGAAATTTAATTTTGTCTTTTAAATACTTGATATCAAAAAAAAGAAGAGAAAAAAATAACAATACAAATCCCTTCCTGTTTACCAACTTCCTTTAGAATTTTTTTTTTCAAAATTGGCCTGTCTATATGAAAGCTTTGCCCTTTGTTACAGTTTCTCTGACTTCTGGCATTAGTTATATTCAGAAAGCTCACTCCTTTGCCAGATGTGCCAGTCAAAATTTAATATCCAGAGGCAGCGAATTTCAACACAGGAACTTACATCCGATCTAGTTTCATGAAAGTTCAGCATCAAACTTTCCTTTCAATTTTGCACAGTCGATTGAACAAATTTTCGATTAGATAGATATCCACAGAGGATGAATAAAAGAGCGATGAGCAAGGAAGCAGTAGATTTTTAATTGGAGTAAATCGAAATCCCTGTCATGTCCAATTTTGGAATTAGTTACTCCAACTAGATAAAATATGTATGTACTTTTGTATAATGAAATTCAAGGTATCAAATGTTCTGTCACAAATGAAATCTGCGGCTCTTTATTACTGTAATCTATTTGGGAGAGATGATGACAATGCATTTAAACCAAATTTGTAGCTATACACTGAGGTAATTTTATATAAATCAAGCTCACCAAAAATTCATTGATATCGCTTCAAAGGCATAACAATTGCTTTTAGCTTTCGAATTCAAGCAGTCATTATGCAACTCTACGTCTTTTCGTATTTAAAATAATTTTTTTTCTAGTAGCATAACAAGACTAATGTTATCATTAGTAAGACATGAGAATTTTCTTATTTTACTACATTACTATGTTTCCGTACGGGAGTTCAATCCGGATTGAATCCTAATCAGAAACAAGAATTGAGTTTAGTTTCGTTGAATACATGTTAACTCCACGAAAACCAGTCGAGTTGAGTTGGGTTTTGTGTAAGTATTTGTTAGAAAAGTACAGATGTATGCTTAATTCAACAGAAATCTAGCAACTTTTTACGAAATATTTCAGCTGTTAATTCAACCCAGAAACCGTTCATGAAAATAGCATGGAGTTAATTAAACCAGGAAAACTTAACGCTAACTCAATTCTGACTCAAGGAAATATAGTACAAATGTACCTAAGTATTTGCGGAACTGTAATTGATGACTTAAAGCGATATAAAGAAGATTTTTTTTACATCCGTAAGTTCTCTCCTGTGTACCGTCAATTATCTCAATTACATGGACCTACAAGAGTTTAGACTGCATGCATCATGCGCTCTGCTCAGAAAAAGCATTCGTGGTGTATCCACCATAATGTTAGCTTGCGAGTTGCGTTTCCGCCGCTTTACAATTTCGCTTTTTTGTCCTTCTTTCAGTGGATTCAATTAGAACGTAAAATTTCTCCCAAGAAGCTTCCGAGGACCTGGTGAACCGAATGCGTAATGTATCGACTGAAGTAGTGTACAGCTCATGAGCCGTGCGCGATTTATAATATCTACAAGCTTAATCATAAAAATTTTTGTTTTTTTTAAGGCAACAGACGAGAGATCCCGAGCACGGAGGCCAAACCGGCCCATTGTGCTATCCTGCTAGAAACCCCTTCACCAAAACCTTCCAGTCCTCTTAATGAAGCGCATCAGATCTTGGTGAGGAAGATTTTTCAGTTCATCTACAGACAGGAAGGAGTATCCAGCCTGCTCCGGACGAAGGCCGGTGATAATGCCAACCACAGTTCAACATTGTTTCCATCCGAGCCCCATGAGAAAATCAAAGTAAATCCTATTTGGCCCCATCAAGAAACTGTTTTGTGCACCTGCAAGTACTCAGGTTCTCCCATCTCTGCTAATGCTTCCTGTGGACATCCGCTTTGAATGAGAGACCCGATACTTAAGGTGGGCAACGCCTACGGCACGTTCCGGTCTGAAGAAAGGGAAAGCACAGCGCCAGCCCTAGCTAAAAGGTCAGCCCACTCACTCCCCATGTGACGAGGAACCCACTGAAGTGACAACTTGTTGAGGATATACAACTTATCCACAGACGACGTGCAATCCCCCAGTAACTTAGATGTTATCCTAGGGCCATATAGAGCCACCATGGCTGCCTGACTATCCGAAAGGATAGCAATGTCCTTCCCCTTGATTTGCATATATCAAGGGCTATCTTCGCTCGATAAGGCACTTCCCTCAATCCGCGATTCCCTTACAGGAAAACTCACAGAGCAGAAGCTCTGGTACCATCGCTCCACGTGACATGCTGGCAAGAGGGTTTTCCAAGGTCCAGAGCACATGTCAAAGAGCAATGAGAACGGCCAGTCCAGCCGTCCTCCCAACATCCCCATGAGCGTCACCTGCCTGAATGACAAGATCCTGAGGGTGGCAAATTAAGTAGGATCTCAAGAGCACCAGTGGCCGTAGATCGCATGGGGCCCGTATTTTCAATGCAGGCAAGCCTTTGCAGGTCCACCAGCTTCCGGATCGCAGTCCCCACAAGCGTTTAGGCCACCATACACCGGTAGGGGTCATATGTGAGCAGGCCCATATAGCCGACTCTTGACTTTAAAGAAAGAACTTATTCTCTTCGTTATTATTACTACAACTGTCTTGAACTTACTTATTATAAATCTAAATTCTACTTTTTAAGCAATATGAAAAATGCAAGTCTAATGTTTTTACAGGAAAATCCTATCTGCCTGACTGTGGTTTTTTGTGGTGTCGATGTGAGCCTTATGATATTTTTGTGAATTAAATGGGTAAATGAATAATATCTGAAATTTATATTTTGTGGATTTGTTATGCTATTCCTGTAACACGCGCCTCTCAGTGGATACATGTTTTTAAGAGTTGCACAGCAGATTCATAAACTTAAGTAACACTCATTTCATCTCAAACTGTCGAAAATGACAATTTTATTATTGTCATTCCAAATGGTCGAAAACGATCTTTTTATATACTGGACGAAATATACGACGGGTGAATTTAAAAATTCTTGGACTACTAGGTGATTAAAACAGAAGTCTGTAACTTTCCAATTTTGTTTTAGAGCTCTGTACAAGAAATGAAAAAAAATGGAACCATGCGCATGTGTATCGGCAGTCAGAAATTATTTATGTTTAATACAGATGAGTTGGGCCCACTAAAAAATAATTTTTTTTTGTATCTTGTGGGGTCGTTTGAAATTGCTCTTTCAAGGATTTTACAAAAAAAAAACATTTAAATTTTTGGTGAGTTAGTTAAAAGGATATAGCAGAAATGTCCGGAAAAATACCGTTCCCCTAATCCTTTAGGTTTCTAGAGCTAAAATTTTAATACTATCAGGATAATGCAGCGAAAGGCATCCAATTACATTGTGATGTTGCCCGAGTGAGGCTAAAATATTTCTTACAACTTTAAGTAAATCCAAAATATTTCGATGCTGTTTGGCAACAGAGAAGATGTTATCTGTCCGGGAGTGGCAAAATGATGATCTCTTACTGGACACTCATTTCTCAGAGGTCACCTATACACAAGATGGAAACTTATTGACAACCCTGTATGCCGAGGATGAGAAGATTAATCCAAAATAGTGATTTCACTTTCTTTGTCACTGTCCAGCGTTCTTTGGTTGAAGTTAATATCTCTAGGCTCATACCTTCTAGAGCAGGTAGGGAGGGCTGAGGGCAAATCTAAAATTTTGCAAGAGCGTACGGCTGGGATTTATGAGTATAATAAATTTTGAGGATGAACAATGGATCTTATTGTGGCCTAAGCTCTAGAGAAACCTTAGGCTTCTCAACAACTCTTTTCAATCCACTAAAGAGATGAGACACGTACATCTGTAAGCGAAAACTTACTTCATACGTTAAAAACAAAACGATAGATGACATGACTAGTTTGATCCATATACCAGGCGAGGGAGCTTATTTACCAGCATGGGTCACATTACCACCTTTACTTTATTTTTACTTTGAACTGGTCTAGGTCTGCTGAGAGAGCGAACCCACCGAGTTATAGGATAATTAAAAAGTTAAATTTCACACATTTAAATATGATAATAAGTTTTTATTAAGGGAAACAATGATGTTATATTATCTGTAGGGATATTTTTGCGAAACTGAATTTGTAATTACTTCAAGATTTTTTTTTTATTGTGACAAGCAAATCTCAAAACGTTCAAATCAACCATGAAATTAAAGGAGAAAAAGAAAAAAATTCCACCAAATTTCTGTTATCGCCATCAATTGCGTAAAATTTATAAAAAATCCTCGTTATTTATTTCCGAAGATATACACATATACATAAATATCCCAAGGGATATAAATTATTTTTAAGCATCCCATTCTTGGGTATATACATTCCAAATGAATACGTAAATAGAAAGTTGTGAAAAAAAAGGAAAAGGTTTTCCACGTTCAAAATTTGGCGCTCCCAATTTTCTATCCACTGAACTGCAGGTAAATTTGGATTATATTTGTTACGTACATAAATGTATGTAAATATTTGCGTATGTACAATGTATACACTGGGTGTGTAAAATTCTCAAATGCGTGTACATTATAGGAAGAATATTATCCTTGTTAAATAAATTAATATGAAATTTTCCGAATAAAAATTTGTTTTTTCGAAAAGGTTATGCATAAGAAAAATGTTTACATGTTACCTTTAATTTTAAAGCCTACGAACGGCTCTGCTCAAGTATTTATCATATTTGAAAAGTATTAAGCCTTTTCTCCGCACATTGTCTACATGTTAATACTACTTTTCAGGGCAAATAAATTCATGTATAAGAAGATCTCATTAGCAGAATTATTAAGGAGTCAGTAACCGTTCAACACAGGGAACATAATATGAGAGGAAAAGACCACTGTGGGGTTACTACATGACATGATTTGGAAAAGTAGACATTTGACGTTGTGTATTGACTGAAGATTTACGTTAATGTAAATTTAAAGAGGAAAAATATTTTTTAATTTGTTATAAAAACTTGGCAACTTATTTGCTTCGATTTTGAAATATTGCGATTAGTTATTATTGCTTAATTGATCCAGAAAAGTGAAAGGAAGACTTTTTCAGTGTGAATTAAAAAGAGGGATGGAGATGGAGAGAGAGAGAGAGAGAAAGAGAGGGAGAGAGAGAGAGACAGTGAGAGAGAGAGAGGGTTCCGACAACTACATACCATTGAATAAATAACTAATAAGGAAACAGCATATCGGGTGAAAACCTAAGCCACTCGGCGAAATGTATAAGTGTGCTGTGTTTGGATTCGTTTCATCATGGCAGTAGTGAAACCGTGAAATTTTGAAGGGGGACATTTTTTATAATCGAAATTGCTTTGTAAAATAAACAAATTTTTGACGCCCCCTTATCTTCAGATAATATTCCTCGGCGTTACCAATGATAATTTACGTGACTAGTCAAGTAGTATTTTCAAATAAGTGACCAGCCCTCTTGTCATTTCTCCCCCGCTCCGGTGGTTTGACTTTCATTGAATTGCCTACTCACGTACACGTTATTCGCACGAAACCCCGCTTCATTATTAGTTATTTATTCAATGCTACATACTTAGCTCATGTCTATGCCAGTAGATCGCCCAGAAATGGTAAATATCAATTGGATTGCATTTTATACGACAATTAGGATTTCCCGTTTGATGTGGCTTATAATCAAGATACGGCTTTTTTCAAGTTCCATACACAGTTTGAGACAACGAAACCACAGATAAGTAATACCCAGATTTGGAAACCAATGCTAAAAATTTGGTTCTCATGAGCCAGCCATGATGTATATATCAGCCAGCCTTAGCTTTTAGCAAAGGCAAAATCGCTGAACATTAACCAGACTACATGCCAGCCGAACAATTTGGTTTCAGCCTGCGCTTAAAAAGTAAGAAAAAATTGTGAAAACTATAGAAGTTTTGTCAAGATATTCAACCAAAATAATGTACTAAAAACCTTGAAGATGTCACTACATACGGGGCATTACCTGACCATCCTATCTCCTTCAATATCTGTTTATTACCATTGAGTAAGAAGTATAATAGAGAACGAAAGCAAAGCAAGCTAAATCACTACATTGGCAGAATTCTGGTTCATAAAAAGTCCGCCATCTGTTGACAGAAATCAGAAAAATATGAGAAAATTCAGTTGTCTTCGATAATAAATAGCGCCATATCACAGTACAAATTTTAATCGAATCTTGTTTTGTTTCTTTTTCCTATTTAATGCGTCATAGAAATGTGAAAAAAGTCTGTAACAAATAACTTCACAAGATTTTCTTCATTTTCTCAATAACGTTGCTGTTTTACAGTACGACGATTTGCTAAACGTGCACGATAGTAATTTCAGTGCGGGGCATTTTATTTCTATTTCATTTCTGTAACAAAGGTAGATATGTAATGTATGTACCTTAAGCGAGTAAGTAATGAAGATAGGCTGCTTTCTTGGTATTGGTATTTGTGGTTGTTGGCTGCCCTCGTAGCCAACGCTCATCAGTTCGCAAAATTTTAGTACCTGTGCGGGCATGGGTTTTTATTTTAACTAACATTACTTTTTAGTCAAGTAGTTTGTACGACGACAAGTAACCTTTTTACTGAGCGCCTCGATGAGTTTTTTCGCCAACTCATCAATAAATTGGTATAATAAGAAGATAAGCAGCAGCCGAACAAAATTGGAAATTTTTCGTGTTTTCAAGACTGAAATAAATATAAGTCATATACTCTCGTCTTTTGCACGAATGGGGAAAGAACT
>OZ005741.1:51874860-51994757 GCA_963930735.1 Dioctria linearis | reverse complement strand
ATTCTACTAATTCTTAGTAATCTTTATTTTTTTTCAATTTTCTATCATTTATTCTTTATCAAGATGAACGCTGCTATATTTAAAAATATCTATAACTTCTTAAATTTGTATATAATTTGTCTTCTGTTACCTTTTTATTTTTATACTCAAAACAACATACAATTACGAGAAGTCAACTAATTTTTTTTGCAATTTTGTTGGCAAAAAAAAAATGTTTACTCCTACACAAGTGCTGCCTTCAGGTGTGCAATGCAAACACAAGAGTCTGTTTTACCAGAAAATCATAATTAAATTACAATACATTGCACACCGCAATGTACCCATAGAAAATAAGAAAAATAGGAAAATCAACACTTTCATATGCTCCAATGCTTCCTTTCAGAGTTATAAGAAAGTATAAAGGAATCAGTTCTTCCAGGTGTGTAACTTAATAAAATTTGCGTGTAGCTTTTCCACTATGACATTTGCTTTCAACGTTATTTTTTATGTAAATTTTGTTTCATTTTGATAAGATAATTTTCTTTCCTTTTTTTTTGTGTTCTTTTGCTTTCAAAATGATCGAGAAAATATGAAAAATAAAAGATGAAAGTGAATTTTGAGACTTCAATCGAGCCTAAATTGGGTTATCTTCATAGCAATCATAATATAGCGCCTTTATTGCTTTGAAAAATGTTTGAAGGCATATATTAAGGATTCATGATAAAAATACAATGAATGAGTATTGTAAGTATTTGTAAGTACCCTCCTCAGATTTGTTATTTCCTTTCAATTTCCCATGTTTTACCTGCCTCGTAATATATATAGTCTGATAACTTGAGAGAAATTATCTTTTAATGCTGTGAAAATTAATTTTCTTTTATCCAATCTTCCTTAAGAAGTCATTAGTATCTAATTTGCATAAATTTTGAAAAAAAAGAATTATTTCGACAAATGTAGTGTTATTGAAAAATTCCCCACAAGGTCTTTTGTCACATCTGTCTTCTGTTTAGCAGTAAAATTTTTATCCGATTTTTGTATTGGACACATTAATTTATAAAGAAAGCCATAACAGACGATTCATACTTATAAAGCAGTTATTAGGCGGTTCTTTGCAGGAACATAAATATTTTTCTGAGAATATTGTAGGTTTTGCCACTTATGCATATAAGGTACCTGTGGGAAATAATGCCCGGAGGGTAATAAGGCCTATATTTAAAAATTCCTACTAAAATGAATGGAAAAAACATCATACTTTATACACATGGTATGCAAAGAGTAAGTACCATGCTTTATACACACATGCATTAATAAGTCGACACGAATGCCTTCGAGGGGGCATCCGGCAGGTTACGCCCGCCATCTTGTCAGTAACGAACGGTACGTGAGAGGAGTACGGCTGCTTCAAATTATAACTTGCGCCTAGACAAAATCATATGTTCTGTTGTTTAATTACTATTTCCAAATGTATTGACTTGTTTAGTTTGAACGTCAGGTAATGTAGTTTATGATTTCGGTGTTTATTTTCGCCCAGCATTGTGCTTATTTGATTAATGAGGAATTTTGTAAAATTTTTGTCATAGGTCCAATAAGGCCCACTGTAGTAGACCATGGGCCTTATTACCCTACCTAACCTATATTCTCAATCAAACTAATGTTCCTATATAGGATTATGATTGTGACATTATTTTTGTTCCAAAGTATGAAAACTGTTTTGATTTACTCTGTTGTAAATTAAAAAAATGTATAACTTAAGTTGTTGGGGACCTTATTATCCCCCTGTTGGTTAAAAGGCGCATTTTAATTTTTATTTGATATTATTAAAAATAACCGAATTTTGTTGATTTTCTTAGTTTTAGCAAATTTAAAGGGAATCATTCCATTGATTAAATTTTCAAAAATAAGCCACGTACTCTTCTCTTCGCAGGAGTTATGGTGGTCTAAACTAAGAATTTCGTATATTTTTACTTCTTTATTGACTTTGACGTCTTTTTTTATAAATTTTTTTTTAATTTTTTTCTATAAAAACTGTAAACTGTGGACTCTCCTCTTTAATTTGACCCTGTAGACCTATGTGCTAACTGTTGTAAACCTATGTGCTAACTGTAGCAGTTAAATAGTTATTAGCTCATAATCCATTTAGGTCATAACGAAATTAGACAATATTTTTATAAAATACCGTATTTTTAGTCACAAAGGGAACAAATTATCTTTAGCTTAGACCACCATAACTCCTAAGGGGATAGGAGTATGAGGCTGGTCGAGCACTTGTTGGACAGGCCATGAAGCTCTGCATATAAAGAGCTCTGTAAGTGACCGTACACCTTGAACTTTTTAAGATATATGTATTTTGTGAAAGCCTTGCATATTTTTTTAATCACACTGTAATTCCAAAACTGTTCAGATGCCCCCCCCCCTCCCTTCCATACAATTCTTTGTTTGATCAGCTGACTACTATCACCTCCAGTTCTATGGACCACCATGGATGAAACACCCTGTATAAGGAGTACTATACGTATACAATTTTTTGAAGAATTTTCACGTTTTCGCCGCTGTAACTCTTTACACATCAGATTTACAAAAAAAACTATTTACACGAAAAATTTGGGGAATGTGGTCTTCTTCAAAATTTATCAGCTATTTTTGTGGTAGAATCAATCGTTGAGGAATTGTTTTGAAAAAAAACAATTTTTGTACCTTTAATCCAAGATGGCGGTCCGCGCAGACCCCCTCCAAGGAGAGCAGAGCAAAAACCCCTCCTGATTGGACTACTACTCTATTCCGAAATTATTTTTCTTTTGCATAAAAAAAAAAAACAAAAACAAAAACAAAAATGTAATTTAAACAAACGCTTAGGCAAGTTTTATTAACTAAGCAATAAATTTATTCGTCGACGCAGTCAAATCATTAAAAAAACGTCCAAAGTAAATTTTAATTGCGCCTACCTCTAGCTCTTTTACCTAAGATAACAAATCAAACCGAAATTTATTAAAACGAAGTTCAACAAATCAAAAACTTTGCCTTGTCATCAGAGAATTTCACTCACACACGGGTGCCTCCATGAAATTCCCTCGAAAAGAACTTAAACAGTAAATTTTCTTGTCGAGCGAAGGAAAGATAAAGTGAAAATTTCACAACTTTTCCTATTAGACAATGTCAAAAATGTTGCTCCTTAATTTTCTTTCTCGTTCTCATGTAGAAATAGCAAAGTTCTAAACGCTGCCGTTGTTACCGTTGGGATATCAATGGAGTCGGACGAACCAATTCAAGAATGAAAGTGTTCTGAAAACTTTTATTTACATAAAAACTGCGAAGCAAATATAAAGGCCTCTATTGGTTTAGTGGTTCCACCAAAGCATCCCCAAGCTTAAAAAAAACACAACTTTTTTTTTTTTTATCCATCAGGAAATTTTATGTTAGACGAAGCGGAAATTGTTCAGAAACCCATTTGGAAAATGAAAAAGTGCTAAAAGAGCTGAAGTTTCCTTGAAATACTTTCGATTATGGCCAGAAGTAAAGAGTTTAATGGGTTAAATTTGAAAGCAAATTGGATTTTTTGCCGCCTATCCAGTAATTTTAAAAAATTTGTAGTGCCATTTTTGGTAATAATATCATCTACGTAGTTGAAAATAAATGGAAGTGTATAAGACTCTTATTTGCCCAATGAAATGATGGGAAATATTATATTGGCATGGATGCTCGAGACTTTTATTGTGGACTTTGATAAATTTCGTAATAAAAAAAAAAAATTGAATTGAATTTTTTCCCTCATTTATTTTTTTAGCGAAAATATAACAAGTTTTTTCAGTTTCTTGTGTGATACCAATAATGCAAAAGTAAAATCCTGTATAAATCAACATACAGTAATATAATATGCGACAGATTTAAAATTTAGTCAAATTATTGTAAGCTCCAGATAGTTCACTCGCCTTACTAATATCTTTGGGATATGAATTGAAAGGACTCTAGTTAAAATATTGCTGATTACTTTGCTATTATCACGATTCAAAATGGTAAAAGTCTATTCCGTAAAAAGCAGTAATACTGAATGCGGGGTTTTTTCTATCTTTATATTAATTGTAGGGAGTATTATATTTTTACCAGTATTGATTAAACAGACAATTATTAACAACAAGAATAAAAACTAGAATTTATCTAGGACCAATTCGTATGCTACCCTAGATGACTTCTCACCACTACGTGCAAGTTTGATTCTTAAAATGGTTTTTTTGCATCCATCTAATTCTAGAATGGTTTGTCGGGCAGTAAAAATGATTATAACCAATTTTATAGGATTTCATATTTTGAATAATAAAAATTTCTAGGACTGATCGTTTTCACAGTATAAACTTTTATATGGCAACACCAAGAAGGTGTTGCCCGATGTATTTTACTTGCCATTTCTATGAAAACACCATGTACCAAATTTCAGCTCTCTATATTGACGCGTTCTCAGGCAGTGTCCAAATATACAGGGTGTCCCGTATGTGGTCTGGCACCCGAAGGCTACGGATAGGTCATGCTTAGACAAACAACAAATGTTATGTGGTGGGGGGGGGGGATTGTAACGGTTTCGAGATAACGGGATTTTAAGATATTTGGGTATGTTTTTATAGATCACCCTGTAACTTTTGAACGTCACACCCCATGATGAGGATTTAAATTTTGGTAGATAGATAATCGATGGACCTTTCCAATGATTGGAATTTTTACTTGTTTTTTTTTTATTTAACTACTATTTTTACCAAAAGTACGTCATCAATACCAATTTTTCATATTGAATTTAAAAAGCCTAACAGCTTGACTCCCTACCGAAAATGTAAACCTTTCTGCATTTTTTTGCACTTTTTCTTAAACATCTCCAGCGAAAATGGCTGAAAAAGGTCATTTCCAAAAGATAATTGCCTACTTTCTGGCACGTATTGAACTTTCTCAGCCATTTTCGCTGTAGATGCTTAAGAAAAAGTACATTTTGGGTACAGAGTGTGTTAGGGCATTTTATAGCTAGGCTTTTGGGCTTTTTAAATTCAATATGAAAGTTGGTATTGATGACGTGCTTTTTGATAAAAATAGTAGTTAAATAAAAAAAAAACAAGTAAAAAATTCCGAAAGTTTAACTTTGTTGAGTCATAACTTCAAAACGGAAAGAAGGGTAGAGGGAAAATGTATACAACATTGGAAGGGTCTTACGATTATCGATCTACCAAAGTTTAAATCATCTACATAGGGTGTTTCAGAAGTTACAGAGTGATCTATAAAAACATACCCAAATATCTTAAAGTCTCGTTATCTCGGAAACCGTTCGATTTCCTCACCCCACCCATACAATTGTTTGTCCAAACATGACGTATCCGTAGCCTTCGGGTGCCAGACCACATACGAGACACCCTGTATAGTGGAAAACGAAATTTTTGTATGGCAATTCCACGACGGAGTTGGCCGATTTGTCTCATTTTCGAACTTAATTTAATTTTTTTTTAATGTCTGTGTACAAAATTTCCGCTCTCTAAGTATACGCGTTCTTGAGTTATCGTGCGCACAGACTCACAGACAGACAGACAGACAGACGGACGGACAGACAGACATTCAAAGATCAAAATAATTTTTAATATTATGAGTGAGTGTCCAATTCATTTTTCTCTACCATCATTATTTCTGTGCGTTACAAACGGAATGACAAACTTAGTATATCCTATAGATTTCATCTAGGGTATGAAAACGTGTAGGAATGATCTTTATACAGTTTATGTAAAAAAAGCTCGAATTTTCAATGGCAACACCAATAACAGATTGCTCGACTAAGTCCATTTGTATATCTTATCTGTTCACAGTATAAGAAGATTTATTACAAGATGACTGAAGGAAAATAGTTTTTGAGAAAAGATACATTGGGGCCGGATTCACAATGACGGAGAGCTGTGGAGTTGGGAAGAGTTCCTTTGACTTTCCACTCGGAGTTTTATACTTGGGGGAATTGTATTGAGAATTACCTAACTCCCTATTCCACTCGGCAAAACTCTCGCCTGCTTTAGTTGTAGAATATTTCTCAACTGCCAGTATTGTCTGGTTTTCTTGATGTGTTTTGTGAAGATATCTATGAACCTAGGAATTTTCGAACTAAATTATGACTCACCGCATATCCTCGCTATATTTACAAAAAAAAAATTAAAATCCTTGCAATACTTACAGAAAAAATATGGGCTTTGGTGTGTCACCGTGCCCGGCGCTAAAAATTTTAAATCACGCGAAAATGGTCAATTTGGTTGTCTTCCATTACATAAGAGATGCTTTCAAAATTTTAAATATGCACAATAAAACTTTTATGTGGAATGTAATTGCATCTAGATATTGTCTACTAATAGAGATAACTGCAAAAGAAATGAATCAGTCCTTTCTAAGGTAGAGAAATGGCCATTTTTTTGGTACAAAAATGAAAATAATTTCAATTCATTATTGCGAAGAACTGGTAGGTAGTAGAAATTTCTACTTCTACTTCGACATGAAGAAAATTTTAACAATATAGTGCTGATGAATGTGAAATAAATAACTAAAGAAATATATGCAATATATGTACGAGTATGACCGAAATGTAAAAGATACGTTTTTCGGCGATTAAAAGTCAGTTATGACGATAAAACGAACAAAAACAAAATACACCATTAGATTACCCTCTCCTCTCTCTTTTATTTGATACCAAATATGACGTATTTTGGACAACCCCCTATGAGAGATGGTACGACCCCTATCCCAAAAACAGACCCTTCGCATAGAAATTGTTCGCCTATAATCTTGTACTCTATACCCTAAATTTGTCGGAAAAAGTCGAACGCTCTACGAGCCTCTCACACAGGCATCCTTGCGGCAAGGAAATTTTGTCATATGCATATCCCAAGTTGCACAGCTTGACACAATTAGTGCTCGGAAGTGTTACGGTGACTTTGGGTCGTGTCAATATTGAATCCCATGTTACGAAACAGTTATCATTGGAATTACAGTTTTGTAATGAAAATGGGGAATTATTAGTACACGTCACCGAAAGTAAAACCGTGCCAATCATTTGCACCTAAAATGTTACAATATTAACACACAATATGTTGTATAATCTGTAATGTAACCGGAATTACACAGATTAATTTCGGTGCCATAAAGACTAAAAGCTTTGCATTTTGCTTTCCTTCAGCATCTTTCTCATATGTAGCAAAAATTCGCAAAAAAATGTATATTATTGGCGCAATATTGGTACTTAAATGAACCTCTGTTCTTCGTGCGATAGAAAGAAAGAAATGAATCTCTTTTTTATAATATCGAATTAAATGCGATAATGAATTATATATATGCTTTGTTTTCATATTGGGTAACGCAATATTTAAACGAAAGGCATTTTGCTGTAGGATTTGTATATGATACTTCGAAAAAATACAATGCGCCAGGCTTTGAATGCATTTGTTAAAGAATAATTGCCATCTTAAAGAAAGATAATAAAAAATACTACTTGTTTTTTTTTTCCACAACGTACATGTATATTTTAAATTTACATATAATGTAACAGCCAACGCGTTTCGTCTTGTCAGGACATCTTCAGGGCTTTTGTTGTACTGAGGGAATGATTGATTTAGCTGTTAAATAAACTCTCATGGGTAGCTAACGCATGCGTAATGTACTAAAATTCACATTCAAAAGTGGGCTGTTGCTTTTAAAATCTAGCTGATCATTTACTATAAAGCAGCCATCATCCTTAGCTTTTTTAATTTCAAAAGTTTCATATCTATCTAGTAATTTTTTATCAGATAAATTGTGTAATAATTTAATGTCGTCTGCATTAGGCTTGTGTCCGGTTAAGCTAAGGTGTTTAGCGAAACCGGAATTAGGGTTTGCAGCCTTTGAGCTATTTATATGCTCCTTGAATCTTGTTTGAATTGATCTTTTAGTTTGACCAATGTAAATAGCATCACAATCCGCACAATTCAGCTTATAGACCCCGCATTGGTCAATTTCATTGATTTTAGGTTTAAATTTGTTGTTGACTAGAATATTTTTTAGAGTTCTGTTGTTAAAGAAGGCTGGCTTTATGTTTTTTTCCCCAAATAATTTATTTAAACATCTGGATATCTCGCCAAAGTAGGGGATCCTTCTCCATTTTATTGGGTCATTATCCAAACGTTGTTGTTCGAAGGGAAAGGTCATTGAAATAGCTTTTTTGTAGTGCTTTTGCGTCAGTAATTTGTAGATAGTTCTATTACTATACCCATTGTTCCTAGCGATCAGTTTTATTGTCGTGAGTTCTTTTTTGAAATTTTCTTGATTTAATGGTATATCTAACAATCTATCAAGCATGGAGTGAAAAGAGGACATCTTAATATTCCACGGGTGTAAAGAAGATCTGGGTATTATTGCGTCTGAATAAGTATCTTTTCTATATATATTAAAATCTAGTTTGTTATCCGCTAAAGATATGGTCAGGTCTAAAAAATTAATAGATTTATTACCTAATTCTAATGTGAATTTTATGTTATTGTCAAGTCTATTTAAAACATTAGTGAGGAAATTATTTAATTGTCTATTTGTTCCCGTCCA
Source organism: Dioctria linearis (assembly GCA_963930735.1). NCBI lineage: Eukaryota > Metazoa > Arthropoda > Insecta > Diptera > Asilidae > Dioctria > Dioctria linearis. The sequence goes on along the minus strand of OZ005741.1, from coordinate 51,986,207 downwards.
AATACAAAATACGTCGTCGACGTAACGCAACCAAACGAGAACATGTTTTACAAGGGGATTTTCTGAGTTAAAAAGGATTTCCTCTAGATGGTTCATAAAAAATTCGGCTAGAAATGGAGAAAGGGCAGATCCCATGGCCAGACCATCGTTTTGCAAATAAATTTTGTTGTCAAACATGAAATAATTTTGTTCTATGCAAATATTTAACAAATTGTTTAATTGTGAGGATTGCGATGTATCGGTTAGTTTCCTATTAATTGTCTCAGTTAGCAAATCTTTTAATTTTTTAACAGGAACCGAAGGGAAAAGGCTGCAAACGTCAAATGATACCAGTTTTGAGTTTTTTGGTAAGTTAAGGTCTTTTATTCTTTTGACTAAGTCTTTAGTGTTTTTGATAGAGTATTTGGGCTCAAAATTGATCAGAACTGGCACCAAGCTGTTCAATTCTCTGCAAAGCCTTTGTGCAGGCGCATTAAAAGAAGCTGAAACGGGGCGAACTGGTATATTATTTTTATGTAACTTTGGAAGTCCATAAACTAAAGGTATAGAAGGATGGCTATTTTTTAGCAAGTACATTTTTTTCCTATCGAAAATTTTTTCTGATCTATTTACAGTCTCTTTTAATAACCTATTAAATTTGTTTGTCGGATCATAATTAATTTCTGTTAAATTCATTGAGTTTAAACAATCTGTCATTTTTTGGCTATAAGTACTTTTATCTAAAATAGTAATTGAATTGCCTTTATCGGCCTTGCATAGAACTAAACTATCTGTCTTCAATTTCTCTTTAATTCAGCTGTTTCATTCTCGAGCGAGGAAGAAGAATTATTACGACATGGGTTGAACTTTGCACCAACATTGAAAGTGAAGCCAGCACACATATTGGATTTAGCGATTCATACTGACGCGGCTTTTGATGACGATGATATGGAAACTAAATCTAATTGCTCAAGGTTAATTAAATCAGGTATTAGACATGTTAATAATAATAACACACAATATGATAGACTACTTAAAGGAATTAAAGAGAAATTGAAGACAGATAGTTTAGTTCTATGCAAGGCCGATAAAGGCAATTCAATTACTATTTTAGATAAAAGTACTTATAGCCAAAAAATGACAGATTGTTTAAACTCAATGAATTTAACAGAAATTAATTATGATCCGACAAACAAATTTAATAGGTTATTAAAAGAGACTGTAAATAGATCAGAAAAAATTTTCGATAGGAAAAAAATGTACTTGCTAAAAAATAGCCATCCTTCTATACCTTTAGTTTATGGACTTCCAAAGTTACATAAAAATAATATACCAGTTCGCCCCGTTTCAGCTTCTTTTAATGCGCCTGCACAAAGGCTTTGCAGAGAATTGAACAGCTTGGTGCCAGTTCTGATCAATTTTGAGCCCAAATGCTCTATCAAAAACACTAAAGACTTAGTCAAAAGAATAAAAGACCTTAACTTACCAAAAAACTCAAAACTGGTATCATTTGACGTTTGCAGCCTTTTCCCTTCGGTTCCTGTTAAAAAATTAAAAGATTTGCTAACTGAGACAATTAATAGGAAACTAACCGATACATCGCAATCCTCACAATTAAACAATTTGTTAAATATTTGCATAGAACAAAATTATTTCATGTTTGACAACAAAATTTATTTACAAAACGATGGTCTGGCCATGGGATCTGCCCTTTCTCCATTTCTAGCCGAATTTTTTATGAACCATCTAGAGGAAATCCTTTTTAACTCAGAAAATCCCCTTGTAAAACATGTTCTCGTTTGGTTGCGTTACGTCGACGACGTATTTTGTATTTGGACGGGAACAAATAGACAATTAAATAATTTCCTCACTAATGTTTTAAATAGACTTGACAATAACATAAAATTCACATTAGAATTAGGTAATAAATCTATTAATTTTTTAGACCTGACCATATCTTTAGCGGATAACAAACTAGATTTTAATATATATAGAAAAGATACTTATTCAGACGCAATAATACCCAGATCTTCTTTACACCCGTGGAATATTAAGATGTCCTCTTTTCACTCCATGCTTGATAGATTGTTAGATATACCATTAAATCAAGAAAATTTCAAAAAAGAACTCACGACAATAAAACTGATCGCTAGGAACAATGGGTATAGTAATAGAACTATCTACAAATTACTGACGCAAAAGCACTACAAAAAAGCTATTTCAATGACCTTTCCCTTCGAACAACAACGTTTGGATAATGACCCAATAAAATGGAGAAGGATCCCCAACTTTGGCGAGATATCCAGATGTTTAAATAAATTATTTGGGGAAAAAAACATAAAGCCAGCCTTCTTTAACAACAGAACTCTAAAAAATATTCTAGTCAACAACAAATTTAAACCTAAAATCAATGAAATTGACCAATGCGGGGTCTATAAGCTGAATTGTGCGGATTGTGATGCTATTTACATTGGACAAACTAAAAGATCAATTCAAACAAGATTCAAGGAGCATATAAATAGCTCAAAGGCTGCAAACCCTAATTCCGGTTTCGCTAAACACCTTAGCTTAACCGGACACAAGCCTAATGCAGACGACATTAAATTATTACACAATTTATCTGATAAAAAATTACTAGATAGATATGAAACTTTTGAAATTAAAAAGCTAAGGATGATGGCTGCTTTATAGTAAATGATCAGCTAGATTTTAAAAGCAACAGCCCACTTTTGAATGTGAATTTTAGTACATTACGCATGCGTTAGCTACCCATGAGAGTTTATTTAACAGCTAAATCAATCATTCCCTCAGTACAACAAAAGCCCTGAAGATGTCCTGACAAGACGAAACGCGTTGGCTGTTACATTATATGTAAATTTAAAATATACATGTACGTTGTGGAAAAAAAAAACAAGTAGTATTTTTTATTATCTTTCTTTAAGATGGCAATTAAAATAAACTTATTCCACCAAGTGTTATCCATAAAATCAGTTAAAGAATAATTGACATATTTATTAATATTTCTAAAAAAACTTCTTGAAGAAAATTATACCCTATCGGAGCGAAAATATTATTTTGACATATTTTATATCATGTTCTTCCTAATTTCACTATTCATAAATATATATAAAGGAAATTTCTACCCATATATTAGTAAATTAAAATCATTTATTTTCGGAGTCCATTTTGGAAAATGGCATATGTCATTGAGTTTCAATAATTGTTCGAGTTTCTTAAATTTTTCATATATGTTTGATTATTCGTGTCGAAATTATTACTGTAACTGATAAGAAACTTCTTTGATTAAGAAACAAATGATGTTTTTATTAACATTGAAAAATGTTGCAAAAATGATCAATAGTACAAAAATGGTAAATTTAAAACCTGTATCTCTAAAATGTTTTATAAAAATTCCTTTATATCAACAGAATTGAAACTGAAACATTTTAATCTTAACATCATCTAAAGCTACAAAAGGTGTCTTAAATATTGCAATAAATGTTACAAATAAGCACTGAAACCTTTTAGGATAAAAATTTTGCCAGTTTTGTAAATTGTGTCAAAAGCGTTTCAATATTGAATTATTAAATACCAAGTCACAAGTCACTGTCAAGTTTTACTTTTTGGTACAAACGCATTGCAATTTGTGTGATTAGAATTTGTCATTGATTAGTATTCCTTTTTCCAAAAGATCTCTCATTTCTTTTACGAACGATGATAAATAGTTTTGTAAGTTGGGTTTTGTTTGACCGCAATATATAGCAATAACCATTAGTTGCCTGTCAGGAAACTCATGGATCATACATAAAATTGGCCAAAACTCAAACTTCGACCTTTTATTTATTGGCAAACCATCAATATGAATGTTGAGCGAAATATTAATGGGTTCTTGCAGATAAGAAAAAAGGTTTCTTAAACAGTTCCTAAGACCATTATACCAAAACTCACGGTTTCCCATTGGAATTACATCCACTGTTCGCGGGCTTTTTAAGAGAGTTCTACTATCTTTCGGCAAGTATGTTAAGCCAAATCTTAACAGATCTGATAATAAATCATTTATAGCACTATGGCTTATTCTGAAACGCAATGCCCAGTCTCTTAATGTGTTCAGCAATGAAATCTTATCATCCAAAGCAATTTTATCATTAATCTCTTTTTCTTCATCACTTAAAAGGTTATCATTGGTAAAATCCATATGAAATACATTTGAATTCCTTGGGTCATTATTTGGTTCTTGTTTATTATATTCAGTTGATGTAGAATTTTCTAAGCAAATCAGTTTAGCTTGCCCAGTTATGAAGGGAAACTTGTTGCTGATATTGTGTGGTTTTCTTTTACCGATGATGATGTAATCAGGTTTTCACAATTAGTCTTACGTGTAAAATTTATATGCTTTTGGAAATCAAACTGCCGCTTGATTTTTCTGTAGAAAGACGTAGTACACTGATAGGGTTTTTTAATAGAATTATTAATAATATTTCTGCGCGACATTTTAACACCACTGAAACACTTACAAACATGAATATCATTGAATCTTTTTAGACTCATTTAAGCATCAGAAAATGAAAGTAAGCCAAATTATGTGACAATTTTGAAGCAATTCACTGAAAAGTAACTTTTAAGGAACATGTTTGGGAAGAAAGCTTAGAATGCTGTGGAATGGATTCATTACATGATATTGACACAATCTCATTACAATTTCGGCACATATAAATCTTGTTTCAAAATCCACGCACATGTGGCACATTTTTGAAGTTATGAGAAAGTAATAATTCTAAACTGATTTGGAACGGATCATTGGGACAATTAAATAACTGTTTTAAATCAAAGATTCATTTTAGACACATTTATGGGAAAAATTTAAAAAAAAATGTTCCAGATAACTAAGTTTGGTACAGATATGTAGCACGTACATAACAGTTACATAATGTAACATTAATGGAAAAAATGTCCTAAAATGTTTCACTCGCTGTGTCAATATCATCGCAGAATGCTGCTGAGTACCTAATTACTAAAGTAGTTTCTCAGTTTTTCTATTGATCTTACAGAGCCTGAGCTTATCCCGGCGGCGAATTGCAACGCCTGATTTTTTTTTATTTTATTTTAAATTTTCGTTAATCCGTTCCCATTTTTATCCCCGCACCGTCTCAGCACCACTTCCTCATCCTATTATATTTTCCCCAAGCTCCCATTTCTTTTTTAAACCACATGATTTTCTCTCCTTCTTTCTATTCTCCCATTATACTGGAAAAACTCGAAGAAACCTACCCTCCTATACATCCCTCAAAAACTATCCTTATAAAAATTAATCATTTTATTTCGACGTTTGGTGGTAGTAGTAACATGCACCTCGAATATAAAAAAGTTCAACCCCGTAGAACAAAAACTAATAATACCCTTTATCGTCCCTGGCGATTCGCACTTTTCCACATTTCTCACGTTTTCTCTAAATCCCCAAGTATGCTAGAGAATTGCGAGTGGAGAATTAGGGAGTTTGAATTGGAGAAAGCGAAAATTCTCATCTCTCAAACTAGACTAGTCCCTAGACTAAATTAGCTTGAATAGCTAAGTCAATATATACCTAACAGCAGAATTAAATGCCACTGTTAATCTCCTTTCAGAAATAGAATAAATTATTCAGTGTAGAACTTTGGCGTATGTATGTATGTTGTGATGAGGAGGACTAATCATTTTACTAGTCGCAAACGAGTAATCTATTGTGTGAAAACAGCTTACTAGCTCATGCGTCTAATGCATCCATAAATACAACCAACCACATAATTTATGTGATCATTCCAGGTTAGGATCCTATTGAAGATGACACCTAGATTAGCAGTCGTAGTTACAATGGCGGCGGCTAACATCAATAATTTCCAACTGACCCCATTGAGATATGTATATGTAGGTCGAGATCTAGATTACTCAAAGCAATATGTTCGTTCAACTTGTTGGAATCACTAACATAAATAATATGGACTACTTAATATCCTATTTCATGTGGGCACAATTTTCTGGTGTCAAAAGAATTCTTCTGTTGGTGCCAAAAAAAATCGGTGACTTAAAATTTTAATCAAAATTTCGATAAAAAGCATGGACTATACCTTTGCACTTTTTTCATCAAAAATATTTTTTCTCACTGATTTTGACGGGGGAGGGCTTATTTTAACGAGAAACGAAATAGAAAACGATGTGAAAAGGAATTTTCCAAAAAAATCCCTAGTTTTTAAAATATAACAAGAAAACAGCTTATGAAGGGCAACCTGAAGCCAACCCAGACAAGAACGGTTTTCTTGGTATATTATTGTAACTAGCAGGTATTTCTTGGAATTATTTTACTGTTATATTTCTTTCATTATTCCACGTCCAACGAGTGCTCATTCGTCAAAATCGGTGACAAAAAACTGTAATCAAAATTTCGCTAAAAAGCATGGACCAGTGGCTCCCAAACTTATTTGGCCTACCGCCCCCTTTCTAGAAAAAATATTACTCAGCGCCTCTTGTAAATTATTTTTTTTTTATTTTAATAGCAATTAAGCAGAAAGACATATGTACTAATGTTTCTACCTTTTAAGTAAAATATAATAAAGAAAGGTGTAAATTAGAAATATTGAAATTTGAAATTATGAAACTATTTATTGAACTCAGAATAGAAAGGTAATACAAAAAAAATTAATACATTCGAAATCTTCTTAATGAGAAGGATGAATCAGGTATGCTGCTACCAATTTAGTAATCCTAGGCTCTATTTTCGTCAGCAGTAATCTTAAATCACCGCGATTGACTATTTGCAATCGGTTTCTTTTTTCTTTTTTTTTTTTGTTAATCGCAGTGAATCCACGTTCCACTAAATATGATGACGGAAATGAAATTAAGATCTTTTGAATTACACCCTATATTTCAGAATAAGTCGTAGGGGTCTTCTTTTGTAGCCAGAATTGTTGGTAGTCGCTTTTGAATTTAAATTTCATCTCACCATTTGTAGTTACTTCCATCAGTTCTTCTTGTAACTGTGGATATTCTTCTGTGTTTGCACTTAAAAAAGGATCCAAAATCCATTCATTTTCAAAATATCATCAAATCGTTGATTAAAATGTGAATGGTGCGCATTGAGGAGCTCACAATAAGAAACTATGTTTTCATTTTTTTTCTGCTGCTGATAAATTTGAGAACTGGCTGAATTCCACTCGTCCAAAATTTCGTTTGTACAGAAGAAGTTTTGTCACAAATGCAGAAATAACATATTTTGTTTTTATTAAATTCAGTTCATCACCTTGAAGCTGAAGATTGCTTTCATTGAATTTTTGAAACAAGTCGATCATGTAAGCTATGTCACTTTTGGATTGAATTAAATTGGATCGTAAAGAATCATTTTTATCTTTCAAGAACTCCAGAACCGAGTCAAACAGCTTATAAAATCTATCTTAACACGCACCCTTTCACAACAAACGAACATCTGTATGAAGCAGCAAACGATTAAATTCTTCGTCATTTTCAATACAAAGCTGTTTAAATAATCTGTCATTTAATGATTTGCTTCTGATTGTGTTGATAGCTTTAATTACATATTGTAATGAATTATGTAGGCGTGCGCTTTAATTTTTGGCAACTAGATGTTGACGATGAATGATACAATGTACTGTGAATACATTGGGCACCTCCTTTTTTAAATATGCAAGCAAGAAAACCCCTGTAGCGCCCTACCATCGCTGGAGCATCATCTGTAGCTACTGATAAGATATTAATCAGAGGTATTTCTTTTTCTTTAAAAAAACTCATCCAATGCATGAAATATTGATTCTCCTTTAGTATCAGTTTGGAAATATTTAGCAAACAATAATTCTTGGCAAATTTGTTCTTCCTTTGTGAACCACACGTATGCTAAAAGTAAAGCTTCATTTCCTAACAAAGTTGACTCATCAAGTTGAATAGAAAACCGAGATGTTTTTAAATAATCACACAATGAATCTTCAACATCTTGAGCAATTTCATCAATTCTTCTTTGCACTGTATTATTGCTCAACGAAACTTTCTTGATAATATCAGATGTTGGCTTGTGTAGCACAGTACGTGTTACTTCACTAATAGCCGGTATAATTAATTCTTCACCAATAGTATGAGGTTTTCCCGATTTGGCAATCATTAACGAAATATTGTAGGAAGGACGTAAGGCATCGCCATCTTGTGTGGTTGGGGTTGAAAAGAGTTTTGCCAATGTCGGTTCTTTGATAAATTTTTCTTATCGTGTTCGAAAATAAGATAAATCCATATATTTTTTATCGCCATGAATTTTAGTCAAATGCTCTTCTAGTCTAGAAGGCTTCATAGCTTCGTTTGATAAAACTTTCTGGCAAATCAGGCACATTGGTAATGTACCTATTATGTTTAAAGGCGACTCAATAAAGCCATATTTAAAATATTCGATATTACATTGTTTACATTTTTTCTTTGGTTGAGCGAAAAAGTGAGCGCTCAGCTCGAAAAATGATTTTAATAAATCTTTCGAAATTCTGCTGCGTTTCTAATGAATATCTTGCATTTGGTAAAACACTTTTTATCAGTATTAACCCTAAATAATTAATTTAAAAACATTTATTTCGACGAACCCACTTATTTATTTGTTGTTTTGAGTTATCTCTCAGTTGGTGATTGGTGCATATGTATAGAAGTGAGACCACTTTCTGTAGTGTATTTCTATGAACATAGTCAGTCCATATTATACATGTTAGTGGTTGGGATTAATCGTCAGCGAAGAGGTGGAGCTTGACTTGAAAAACCACTTAAGTAATGGCATTAAAGAAAAGACTGAAAAGAGGAGTGCATGAACAGAGCCTTGGGGGACCCCAAAACTCAAGAGTAATAGGTCAGAGAATAGCGAACATATCAGAATCGTTATTCTCTCTTGTATCATCGGTAATCATGAAAAAAGCTATCGCTTTGCACATCGCGGTCATCAAAATGTAATGTATGTGTAACCATTTCTGATATGGACATCACCTTTTATCTAATTTTTATAATATTCATATCTGAACGCCCTCCACTACTCTCTACAATTGATATGAACACTTCATTTACATGATTAAATTTTAGACCGGATTCATGATTCATCCAGAGACAATACCAGACCCATTATTGCACACATTTCTCCACCTATAAGAAAAAATTGCTAAATGGATAAATAGAGTATACACGGCCTATTTATAAGAATTGTGAATACAAATTCGAAAATTGGTGAAATCGGGCAAATCTTCATATCATATCCAAAATTGCGGAGGGACAACTCTCAAATCTCAAAGGAAACAACTTTATCTGTAAATACAATGCCAGGCACTGGTTGAATTTAATAAATTTCAAATATTTTTCCATTGAATCATTGATATGAAAAATTCATAGTGTATAAATTTCTATTAGTTATGACGTGTACCGTGAACTACATACATACATACATTGATGTGATATTTACAATATTGTGCAGAAATTTTCTCAACACGTGTTCAGATTACTACAAAATTCCATTGACTTCCGCATGACTTGATTTGAAATCCCAGACGAAATGAACGTTCAAAATTCTGGAAAAGTTTCCATAAATCTGTAATATCGCTTAATACTTCCACACCTTCTGTTCATTTATTGCAAGGAGATGTAAGAAAACCTGAGTTATACTTATATGGCTTATACATATATAGGTACTTACTTTTACTGAACGGCTCCTCATATCTACCAAGTGTACAGGTATTGCGTAAACTTTCCTGTAACCATCGTTCTTGGAAATTTTAAATGAGGTAGAAGGATAAGGGGATGAAAAATAAAGTTACACTGTATGCTAGGATAACGTTATTTTCTCATACATGGCATGGAAATACACGTGTTTGAGTCTAAAAAAAATATATATATTTCATAAAAGATATCCTACCTTTCCCTATATATGGTAGAATAAGAAAAGATGAAAGAAATTCGAACCCAATAATGGGAAGTTGATGACGAGGCAAGTGTTGAAACGGTGTATGGGAATTATCACTTTGGCTGACATCCAGATCCAACTATAGAGTTGATTCTGTCGTACAGAGAATTGGTAAAATGGTAAACCGTTTTTTGAATGGTTGCCAAAATCGCATCAGATACTTTTATGGATGGATTAAATTTTGTTTTACAGCTCCGCTTAATGGACGTTTGCAAGGTGAATTTGGCTTCGATAGCAAGAAAGTAGGTCAGAAGTGCAAAATTTGAATTGAGTGGGAGATAAATTGAGGAATTAGTAAATTACGGGTTAAAGATGTTGTTTGTGTTCTAGTTTCGGAATAAATCACTTGGAAATTTCAAGTACCTATGTAATTGTTTATGAAAAAATGAAAAAATGAAAAAATTGAAAAAATTAAAAAATTAAAAAATTAAAAAATTAAAAAATTGAAAAAATTAAAAAATTAAAAAATTAAAAAAATTAAAAAAAGAAAAAACATAGAGATAAAACAAAATTAAGTAAAAATGATTAAGATTAGGGCAACAGAATAATAGAAAAGATAGAATTATCACAAGCAAGAATGACTTAGATGTAGGATCTTCAGATATCAGAAAATACATTCAAGTGAATTTACGGACCTTAGCACGCAATATGAATAATTAAACAGGTTCATATAATATCCTCACTATCAATTTAATATTTGATATCAGCCAGGCATAATAACTGGAATAATGACTAGAATAATATATATCTAAATAAATATGTAAGAATAATGCATATTCTACACATATATAAAAAAAAAATCGTGCGTAAAACACAAACTAGGGGGTGACCAATCACTCAAAAAATTAGTTAAAAACCACTGATTACGCTGTCTGGCAGGAGCAGAAAACGTTACGGTATTGCCAATAAATCGCCTACACGGCAGAATATGCAATATAATGTATTGCAAAAATAGGATATAATCGGCGGAGACATATTCAACTAATATTCTAAAAGCCCGCTCAAGTTGGTGGCCACCATCGTTACATTTATCGGGACGTAACGAAGGTGACACCAACGTCACAAATAAATGAAAATAGTTAATTCGACGTTATTAAGGAGCAGTCACGCACGCACACATATATAAGTGAAACACATCTTGTATTTGCAACAATTCAGCACGATAAGACAACCACGTAAATTAGCCATGACAACCTTATTAAAGTATTAATAACATAATAATAATAATAAAATAATTGTATATCCAATAAAGTGCATTCGTATAAATAAATAAATGAAAAAATGACTTATTCAAATAAATTACAGGAACCTACATATAAAATTGAAAAGATAAATATACGCAAATAAATACTTACCTGAGAATACTTAGCTAATAACACAATAGTACACAAAATAAAAATAAATACATAAAACAGTACACTGCATGAAAACACTTTATTAGTAACACAATAAAACTTAATAAAAGAAGAACACAATACAACACACTAATCCACAAACACTTAGTCAATAACACAACATAACACACAGAAAATAGAAGTAACATACAACACAGAAAATAGCAGAACACACCTAAATTATTAAAAACTTCCAAAATAGATCTATAAAACAAATGATAGGGGTTAGCAGAGCTCTGTTCGGGTACAACATTACCATGGGATACCAAACAATAAAGTAGATTCAGTTCCTGCACAAAGCTCACGGTAAAGAAACCCTTTAGTAACGTGCAGGGGTTCACTGGTGGATAAACTCCAACAGGTGATGGTGGAGAATAGTGCACCACCTTATCACACAACGCTTCGTCAACCAACGGCACCTGCCATAGGTAGGGTCGTAGATACATCTACGACTATATGTGGTGAGGGGCAACTGGCAAGACATCAAGCACTAACAATTTTTTCATTTTTTCAATTTTTTCCTTTTTTCATTTTTTCATTTTTTTCAATTTTTTTCATTTTTTCAATTTTTTCATTTTTTCATTTTTTCATTTTTTCGTATGTATTTTACACAGGATGTCCCGTCGAGATGGTAAATAATTTTAAGGATCGAAAGCGCAGCCTATTTGCGATCGAAAATGTCATATAACATTTTTTTTCGAGTTCGCACTATTTTCGAAGTTATAAGCGATTTTCGATTTTTTCGAAATTTTGCACCTCAAATCGCCTTTTTGACCATAACTCAGTTCATACTGTTCACAGGACGACCATTTCTCTATTGTTTTAATCGTATAATTACAGGTTTCCATTGGGTGTAACTCGGTTTTTAAAAGGTTCTCACATAATGAAAAAATTGGCGATTTGCAGATCAAGATCAACATTGGTTTAGTAAATACCGTTTAGGTTTTATGATGGAAAATAAATTGCCAACACTCTCCGAAATAAATTTTTGTTTATTGCAATTAAAGACTCGAGTGAGGTATTGCCTCAGGTACATTGTCTCTTTCATCCTTAAAAGATAAAAGATTTCTTGCAATTCGAATTAATTTTGCTCAAGTTATGAGAAGTATGTTGCAGGCAAAGTTTTACTGTAAATCGGGCAATACTTAAAGTAGACTAATCGTGTTGGACTTTTATAGAATGTAATAAATAAGAGATGTTTTCTACGAGAACCAGATCATTGGCGTGGCTACTTTTCGAGATTTATGACTATGAAAACAGATGAATTTTTGACGAAGAAAATCTTTCAGCAACAAATCGTCAATTTTTCCATTATGTGAGAACATTTTCAAAACCGAGTGACACCGAGTGAGAGCCTATAATGATATGAATGAAAAGAAATGGTCGTCCATGGAATAGTCTGAAAGTCAAAAAGGTGAATTAAGGTTCAAAATTTCGTAAAAATTTAAAATCGCCTATGACTTCGAAAATAGTGCGAGCTCGAAAAAATGTTATATGACATTTTCGACGCTTAAATTTTGTTACTATCTCGACGGGACACCCTGTATACATATTTACTTTGATCCGACTAAATCAGTTTCTTAGTGTCATTAGAATCTATTCGATGGGTATATGAATTCTGCATTATTGTAAGCCAGTGCATATATAAGATTTCAAGGCAACCAAATACAATTCAAATTCATAAATAAATGCATAAATTATTCATAGAAATCAATTGAATTATTCCATACTGCAAGAGAGCAATGAGGACCTGGATAATAAATAAGGAACAGATGTGCTACATAACTACATATTACCACTAGGTATTCAGGACTGTTTTCCTTAAAATGTAATAAATTTAATTGTACATAGGGTAGAAAAAAAACATATCGGTATACGGATGATTTTAATTTAAAAAATGCAGAGTTAAAAGCATTTATTGACAAATTTTCACTCTTCTTTATTAGTAAACTCAAGCTAAGGCCGTATGACATTTTATTCTTATTTTCAGCTAATAAAGTTTTTTAAAGTTAGTGGTACATCTCTAATCTTATACAAATTAGTTGGAATTGGAAAATTCACTTTGCGCTACAGATTCAAAATTTGTCGCAGATGATTCTACTGAGACTTTAAATAAAGGAGGATTGAGTCTTACTTCATAATTTTTATTGTTAACCTTAATATGGCTGCAAAGGAGTGTTTATTTGTCATTTTAACTTTAAATATAATCCTGCCAATAGAAGATGCTTGTACCACAGTTTCATATCTGCAAATGACAATAGTATTAGTATTAAAGTAACCAGTAGGAAATGGAATGCGTGCTAGACTAGTTCAATAACTAGTTAGGTTGCTTAAAGAAGTACTTACGTCTTGTATTATAACTTGCGTTACATTTTAGCATTGCTTGTCATTGCCGGAAAAGTCGTTTGCAGTGTAGTCTTTCTAACTAGTTATAGAACCAGTTTCTGTGAAGTACTGGAAGAATTTGCTCTTGTAACTAGTTATTGGACCAGTTATTTCGAACTAGTGGAAGAGTTTGATTTTGTAACTAGTTATTGAAGGAATTTCTGGGAACTAGATATATAGCCATTCCCTTAACATGAATATTAACGTTTTAAAAAAAGATATATAAACGACGATGGCAAATAATTTCACAAAGTTTATTTTCTTATAATTCTAATAGTATATACATGGTGTCCCGTAAGTCGACGATTCGGGTGATAGACCAAATCATAACAGATACCAGATAAATTAAAAAAAAATCTAAGTGATATATTTTTCAAATTATAGACATTTCTTTTGTTTTCGATAAAATGTACACATTGTGATGGTTTTTCAGCTACTGTTGCTACAAATCTTTACTTTTTTCAATTTTATTTGTCTTATGTAATCTCGAATAGCGCTTATGTAACCTACTGCTTTAAATTCTAAGCCAAGTGTTCCAGCTTGGAAGAAAATGTCACATTTTGCCGAAGCAAGAATAGAAAATTAATATTTCACCCAACTTTAACTGACTGTAATGAAAAACAAATGTACTGCGCCAGTTTGGCAAGTAACTTTAAAAGTTGACGCATTTAATAAGGATTCTAAAATGGTATAACACTTGCTACAATATTTCTTAGATTACGGCAAAAAAAATGTTTTCTTCAAGAAACCCAGTTTCGAAAAAATTCTTTTCACCTACTAAAAATGATTCTAGTGTACCCAAAGCTTGCCGTAAGACCGTAACTTTAAGATTCTAGTTTGAGTGAGACGGAGAGTCATTACATTAAGTGTGAGTGAAACAAATAGACGCTTTCAAGTTAGAGATGCTAACTTTTTGTTAAATTTAGGACACATTTTTCTTTAGTTTAAAATTAAACATCATTATTTGGATGGTTAGATTTATTATTGACAAAAGATATTCAAATTGCCTTCCTTCAGCTGCAATACAAGTTCGACATCTTCTTAAAAAGGATCAGGTTATCAGACGGGCAAATCTTCCGTTGTTGACAAATTCAACTGCTTCCGTTATTCTAGAGATCATATTTTTGTAAAATTCGGTGGGGTATACTTTTAGGCACTCCTGTGCTTTCTTAGATTGCACGTACCAAAGTACTTGGGTCTTCTTCAACTGCTTGAAGTACCATGTAAGGATAGGAACTCTTTCTTCACCATGTACTTGGTTTTGAAGTCGGCCCTCTGTGGAGAGTAGACGATGCACATTTGTAAAAACTCATTGATTTGACGAGCGAGCATCACTATCTTGCTAACTCACACTTCATGTAATGACTCTCCATCTCACTCAAACTAGAATTTTAAAGTTACGGTCTTACGGCAAGCTTTGGGTACACTAGAATCATTTTTAGTAGGTGAAAAGAAATTTTTCGAAACTGGGTTTCTTGAAGAAAAATTTTTTTTTGCCGTAACCTAAGAAATATTGTAGCAAGCGTTATACCATTTTAGAATCGTTATTAAATGCGTCAACTTTTAAAGTTATACTTGCCAAACTGGCGTAGTACATTTTATTTTCATTACAGTCAGTTAAAGTTGGATGAAATATTAATTTTCTATTCTTGCTTCGGCAAAATGTGACATTTTCTTCCAAGCTGGAACACTTGGCTTAGAATTTAAAGCAGTAGGTTACATAAGCAGTATTCGAGATTACATAAGACAAATAAAATAGAAAAAAAGTAAAGAGTTGTAGCAACCGGAGCTAAAAAATCATCACAGGGTTTACATTTTCTCGAAGACAAAATAAATGTCTATAATTTGAAAAATACATGACTTAGATTTGTTTTTTATATTTTTCTGGTAACTGTTATGATTTGGTCTAACACCCGATTTCGGCTTGACGTCGACTTACGGGACACCCTGTATATATTATAAAAATCAAAAAATTGGTACATATATTCTCAAAAAAGTTCAACGAGTAAAAAACTGTATCGTCGTTAGACTTGATACAAAGTTTTCTAATTTAATCAACCTGAAATTATTCGTAAAAAATGCAACTATAGCACCTTTAGAATTAAAATAACAATTTTTACTTACTTTTAAATCGAATTTTGTTCACGGTACAATATCACCACGTACGTACGTTATATATAGTAGTAACCGTAAGGTTTCCATTACCAAATTATATAACTTGAGTTATATAGATCAGTACTCGAAACCTCTTTGTAACCACTATAAACCCCTTATAGAGCTTAAATGGAGGATTATATAAAGGTTACGGTGACTTGATTTAGATAACGTTACATAACTAATAAAATTTTTATAAACTGAGTAACAAAAATATTCTGGTTACCTTAATATAGCTTTTATTTAACCCTTATACAACCTAGGGTGCTCTCGATTAATTTATTTTGGTCATACCAGTGGTTACAGTAAGGTTTCGGTTACCTTTATAAACTGTGTTTATAGTGGTGATGGTAACGTTACCACAGCGCTTGGAATTTTCTCAGACTTATTAGTTTTAGTGATTGAAATGTTAGGGAAATTACTTTTCGTTACCTTTATAAAACAATATAATGTAAATATTTACGAAACCTATCTTGACATAGAATCTCGATATTTTGTTGTATTGCATTTTCATAATGTAAGGGTTTAATTCTTTTAAATCAATTTTTCGGCATATTTATATGTGGTGAAATTCAGCTGCAATTAAAATTTTACTGTGAATATCATCATAGATACTTCTAAAAAATACAGACCGCTCCAAAAATAAGCAATATTTAATAATTTTAATTAATGGAGAAAGAAGAATTTTAAGAACATTTATTTATAAATTTGATTTAGAATCGTTAAAAATAAATGTTCGATCACCGTAGTTACTAAAGAGCCACCAAAAAATGATTACCAATATCTATTAAAGTCACCTAAATTACTGAATGTTGTCGAATTATATAAGGGTAACCACGGACACCGCAATAAACACTTATTACCAATAAGTTATATAACGTGGTGATGAAAACAATTATAAAGCTTTCTTATATACCTTGTAGTAATACTCTAAGCTATAAACAAAAAAATTGTATCGCCTAAAGACTATGTAAGAGCTGAAATCCGCCAATTTTTGACGGAGCATTTCAAAATGACATTCTTTAGGGGGGCAAAAATCCAAAATAAATAAAAATTTGGTTTTTTTTTCATTTCATTTTCATTTTTTCCCCATTTAATAACATTAATTTGAAATATCGTACAAAAAAATCGAGTAACCTGATCGCAAGTAATCAGCAAATTAAAAAACACCTCCACAATGAAAACAATAAAAGTTGAGTCACCCTGTATCGAAGACTTGAGGTCGGCAGGCTAAAAAAAAGAAATTCGAGTCCAATATTTTTTAATACCTTACTAATTCTTAAAGTTTCATCGAAATCCGAGCGGTTCTGGGTTGATGGTATGATTGCTGTTTAATATACATTATGGTGCATAACTATAGGCGTAGGTAATTTTTAACATGCATACTGCCATAGATGGTACAAGAACTAGATATCGCATTGCATACCAGAGCAGACTATAGAGATTGTGAAATGGGTGGACCATAGCATGTTTTAGAACGTGCCGAAAGCAAATGTTTTTATAATAGCAGTTTTGTATACATTTGATCGACTTCCTCAACACTTAAGATACGAAAAAATATGAATCACTTGACGTATTACATAATTTTAAATGTTGTAGTCCATTCCGGAATGGATCACCCAGGCATATAAATTTTGTTTCCTTTTTGTGTACTGCATGCGACATCTAGTTCTTGTGCCATCTATAATACTGCTCTCGAGAAAAATAATAATGAATTGAATTATATGATGTGAGAAAAAAGTGCGAAACATTTACATTCAACAGAAAATAGGACAATTCATTTTTATTTATTTATTTATTTTTCAATTTTTCTTTTATTAATGGTGAATAACTATAAACGCATGATGGAGAAAGAAGAATTTTAAATACTTTTATTTTTATTTTTTAACGATTCTAAATCAAATTTATAAATACAAGAAGAAAAAACAACCGTCTCGTCCGGGGTTTGAAACCGGTTGTTTTTCTTAAAATTCTTCTTTCTCCATCATTGACCGATTCTAGCAAGTGTAGGTTCCATTCCCGTCCGCGGGAAAAATTAAAATAAACGTATATTGAAAATTACCACAAAATGAAAATAAATTCACTTCAAACATAAAGAAATTAATTTCATTCGAATTTAGTAATGAGTAGGACCTCTTACTTTTTGAATAAGCTCAAAAATTTGATCTGGCATGCTCTCAATTAAGGATTTTCAGAAAATTGTTTGTCAATAGACTCCCACGCTTCAACCACAGCACTTTTCTTTCAATTCCATAATATTTTGGTACTGTTTATTTTCCGTATAATTCGACATACAATAAGGATCCGGATACTTTCTGTAAGGTTTTGATCTTGAGAGCAATCTGGCCAATCCAAAACATTAATATTTTGGGCTAGTAGCCACATGCGGATCTCACGATTATACTGTCCACCGAAGCGTTATCGTGTTGAAATATCCAGTCTTTCTTGCTATTTCTAATTAGAGGTCAAAGTAAAGTAATCCCCAACAGTGTGGTATACTTCGCAGAATACATATACGTGTGGTTGGAAAAGCTAACTCGGGCATACTGTTTAAGTAAAAAGGTCATCAAATCATTAGTGTAGCGCCACCGAAATATCTTTTTAAAAATAACCTGACCCTTGCCGCATATCCTTCAATATGAGTTAAATCCATTAATTTGGATGGTCCGGGGGGATGTTCATGTTTGAATTAGTAGGATTTTATTGGGTTGGAGGAAAGTATACGTTCGAATGACGTAAGTGGCAACAAGTAAAAAGATTGTGTATACATAGTTTACTGCACTCGCAGTATTGTCCTCCAGTGCAAGGATAACTAGGATGCTTGCGAAACTCAATCTGGAACAGGCTACATATATGTATCTGTCGGTTGGAAAATCCATCCTCTCTCATATCTTTTCCTGCCACTTTCAACAACTGCCCCTGGGATTCATAAATCGTCATTGCGAAGCAAACTTTGAGGGGGAACTGCAATGCTTTGAAGCTGTTGAGGGTGTTTAAGAATTCCACAGGATAATTACTGCCTGATAGTTTGTTTTGAGCAGGGTTGGTGTGGGTGTATATGCTAGATGTGGAGTTCATGTGCGCATTGTATTTGCTTCTGATGGTCATTGTGGTGAGATGGAGCATATTTTCCTTGAATTAACGTTAATTAGTGAAAAAGTTATCATACCGTGTGTATGCAAGCCACCTAAATTGTCTTCCTTATCATCCTTCTATGATCCACATATGATTATACATAGCAATATACCTCCATTTTAATCCTGGGTAACCTGTGTAACCTGTATCGACTTTTTTAGGTAAAATTATGAAAAACGTGCTATCTGAAGTATTTTGCATGCTACTGGTTTGACTGTGATATTCTCTTGGAATAGAAAATATTTTAGAGTTGTAGCGATTGATTGGGGTTCACTTCATGACAGAAGCAATGTTCATGGTACAGAGGTTAAAAGCTAATAACGTCTTAACCGCCACAGATATAGAACATAAGTATACCTAATAGAATAAATTAAAGAGAAGACCCTGGGATTTTGAAATTTTGTAACAAAAATGTATGTTAGTGGGTTATTAAAAAAAAAAAATTGAAGCGTAATAACTCTGGAATCGGGAGGGGCACGGGGATAGTTAAACATTCATAGGTAAAACTCAAAGGTTCTGCATACATTGCCGCATACCCTATATTTTTCAAGATATAGTGTTTAATTAAAAAAGAGCATATTTTACTAATCACCTTGTAACTCGATAGGGTGACATTGATTTTCTCTTAAAATCAGTTTATTGGTTATTCCTCGATCTTACTGACAATATTAGGTGCAACTTGTATAAGCGTCCCGTGTCTTTATTGGTGCTTTTTGTTTTTATCAAGGCTTTTGACAGTGTCAATTTTAATAAATGGAAAGAAAATATTGGAATAGGGCCTATAATTTGTACTGATGTAATTCTATAACTATGACCATTTTAGTGACAGCGATAGATTATGAGATTTTTCGCTACAACTATAAGTTGGTAACAAATCCTGTTAAAAATAGCAAAATATGACAAATATTTAGCGTGTGCTTCTATATATAAGGTTGTTAAATTTCCAAAACTATATGGGAATTTTACTAGTTTTTAATCTGCATTTTGGCATTATCACAGCAAAATGCGCCACTCTATTTCTGGACGTCTCATACATACTGTAAGATATGAAAAAATAAATGCTACTTTTGAAGTATTTTTGGGAAGTATATTCACTATTTATATAAAAAACAAATAAAAACAGCCTGGTGAAAATAAGCTCTAAATGTGTTTTCGGAATCAGGGCTTATATATGAAGTATACCATCTATAGACTAACTTTGTGGAAATACACATATATGTAAAACATATTCGAAATGAAAACGGTTGAATATCTAATAATAGCAGAGCTTTATTAGAAGCTCTAATAGTTATCTTCATTTTTGGTAAGTAAAGCATTAAAAGTCATCTCAAATCGGAAAAAAATTATATCAAATTTCTTTATACCATTGTTTCTTTACTTGAATCTTACATGTCACCTTAACACCAAATCAAACCAGCAAATTCTTACCTTTTTTTCTCTGTCTTGATGGGGTGTAATAAACACGTCAAGTAATTTTCCTGTTAGAGCCAGAGACTATAGACACTTGTGGGGTGGAGGTTATAGCCTTGCTGTACCACTTAATCCTTTTTTTGTCTTGATAGTCCAGCACAGATTTGACTCTGTAGTTAGAGGAAAATACGTTCGTCTTACGGTGGAAATCAAAGGCCGTTGCGTTTTATGATGTAGCAACTAAAACCTTTACTAATGATATGCTACGAGTATTACAAGAAATAAAAGTTATTTCTTCCCAGTGTGTCAAATTCGGAGTTTTTCTAAGCATTTTTGAAGAAAAATTAAGAAAATTCCGAAAAAAATTGCGGACTTTTAAACTTTTTCCGAACAAATTCCTTTCGAGCAGAATATGTAAATTTTTACAAAAACGCCGAAAGTGCCGAATATTTCCCCTCAAATCGACGCGAAAAGAGTTTGTCTATTCTTATGAATTCCTAATGATATCCCAAAGAAAATTGTCAAGCCTGTTATCCTTGAAATCCTAACGAATTCATACCAAATTCTCAGAAATATTATCAATGCGTTCCGAACTGGTAAAAACTCAAAATGTTTTGAAAATGTTTTAAATAAGAAATATTATATTCATATTGGAAACATGGGAAATAATAATTAAGTTAAAACATTTTTAAGATTTGGGTTTTGTCAGTTCGGAAAATAAACTGATTTCAAAGATAAAAACGATAAATATTTATATTTTCAACGATTTTGTTGAATGGAATTTTTTAATGCACTTGTTTTTGGTTAACTAAATCTGCCTTCAACATAATAAAATACTGCTTTCAGCCGCTATTTTGTGTCGTCCATGCTTGCTGATGGATATAGTCAGAGCCGATACTCCAAGAGTTGTAAAAAATGCTTTCTGCAAAATTATAATAATAAAACATTTTTCATTACGATATTCCACTTATTTTCGAGACTTCTGAAGTCTTTTTTTGAAATTGTATGCAACGAAGGAAGCATATCACTTAAAGCTAACCTGATTACTCCAAAGCCTAAAACTGACAGACCTAAAAACAAAACTCAGTTGTTTTTTCTTATTTTTAAAATCAAAGCTACACCTACAAACTCTTATATTTTCGCAACTCATCTAGTGCTCCATCTATTTTCGGACAAAACCAACACGAACGACCTAAGAATCTGTCAGGCACAAAAGTATTTTTTATTTGCCGCCCCACACTTTGTATAGTAATTTGAGTCTTCTTCGTATGATGTTTATTTGCTAAGTATTTTAATTTACCACAAATGAGGAGATTGGAGTTTCTTCTAAAGTTCTACCATTACTCGGTCTTTCAAAAGACGTCTGTCCTCCATGACGAACAGTGACTGACTAAACAAGCCCCGTGCTCTGCGTTCTTTCTGGCTCCAGGTTTGTTTCCGACATACAAATACAATATACCAATTTTGTAGGAAAATTCACCACATCTTTTGTAGAATTTACTAAAGGAAAAAGTGTTTTGCTATGCGTAAGGTGATTTTTGCAATTTTCATTCGAAAAGTGAAGATAAATGTTTTAATTAACTCCTGTATAATCTAGAATTCCTTATAAAAATGTACCTTATTTATAGCTCATACAAGCATTTTATTTTAATTCTTCCAATAGCATATGGGTAGATTGTCTATCTACAACTAATATTTTTTCAGTGTACTCTGTGCAATAACTTCTAATCTCGAATCTAATTTTCAATTTGATAGTTCTGCAGTAAAACTAATTTTCTCTTATCTAAGTGACAGATATCAAAAAGTTATTATTATCAATTCGTCGCATTCCAACTATAAACAGATCTTCTCAGGTGTGCTTCAGGGCTCAATTCTAGGTCCAGTCCTTTTTCTTTGTGCGTAAATGACCTAGTGAATTGCAAGTAGTGAAATGTCTGCTAATAATGTACAACTATGTTTATTCAGTTCTATAGCTGAATGATGTATGTAATGTATGAATGATGATCTTCAAAGAGCCTTAAATTGGTTGAATGATAATAAACGTAAACTAACAGTATGTATAAATGTATTGCATCCTATGTTGCTAGATAATGTTATGTGATGGGCTAGGAATGGTGTTGTCTCGATAATGTTAATAGTATAAAGCTGAATAAGATAATCTGCGCGTAACGTTTAGCTTGTTATTCCTCGTAGTAACTGCAGGTAAATTGAAAGATCGTTTTTTGTATTTAGTGCGAAGATTTGTAATTCACTACTCAACTCATATACTATATAGAGGAATTATCAACAATCCGCAACTTCGAAATAGTTATTTTAAATTATTTCTCTATTCTGCAATAGGTTTTGGTACAACTCACTGCATCAATATAATTCCTATATCTATTTCTTTTTTGATAACATCTATCAACTCACAAACCCCTGAATAAATAAAAAACTTTGCGCCTGTACCTGAATGCTTACGAGTGCTGTTCGTGACGAAAGAGTTGTAAGGTAGTAAACGTGGATGGATTTACATGTGTCGTGTCCCTAAGCAATTAAAAACACCAACTTCTTTAAATTGCACCATTTTATTTTAAATTACTGTTATCACTATTGTTCCGACTGATTTCTAATTGAAACCCGAACTGACCACACCAATTTAGTTTTGCACCACGAAAACTTGTACATTGAACTCTGCTGGCCAATGTCACAGCAAGCAGCTGTTCTGTTGTAAACAAAACGGGCAATGACCGTGCTCTATGCGAAGTAGCATGTTTAGTCACTGCCGTCGTAATGTAAACAATCACCACATTATTTAGCAATAAGCGGGCACTTTACTGTGCGAAGTAACGTGTTCCGCTATTGCTTATTAATTTACTACCGGTACACCTGCCAGCCTGTTGCTTCCGTGTACCAGCAGACTGGGCCACAACACATGGCCTTTTCTGATTAAGAACGAGTAAATGGAAAGCTTTCCGATGCGGTAAAATTTCTTTTCGTTTTGGGTGGTTTTGGGGTGGTAGCTACCACGATTAGGGTTGTCCAATTTGGGCCGTGTGTGCGGAGATTCGAGATTCGAGAGTCGAGTTTCGAGTTTCGAGATTCGAGATTCGATAGTCGACAGTCGAGAGTCGAGAGTCGAGATTCGAGAGTTGAGTTTCGAGAGTGCGCGCTTCGAGAGTTAATATTCGAGATTGCAGAATCAAGACTCGAGATTCAAAGTTGAGGTTCGACCATTATATATATTATACCATTTTAGAATCCTTATTAAATGCGTCAACTTTTAAAGTTACTTGCCAAACTGGCGTAGTACATTTTTTTCATTACAGTCAGTTAAAGTTGGATGAAATATTAATTTTCTATTCTTGGTTCGGCAAAATGTGAAATTTTCTTCCAAGCTGGAGCAGTTGGCTTAGAATTTCAAGCAACAGGTTACAAAGCACTATTCGGGATTGCATACGAAAAATAAAATTGAAAAAAAGTAAAGATTTGTAGCAACGGAAGCTAAAAAACCATCACAAGGTGTACATTTCCTCGAAAACAAAAGAAATGTCTATAAATTGAAAAATACATGACTTAGATTTTTTTTATATTTTTTTGGTAACTGTTATGATTTGGTCTATCACCCGATTCCGGCTTGACGTCGACTTACGGGACACCCTGTATACAATAAAAGTTTCATTGCAAAGTCGGAAATGCTACAATTCAGATTAAATATAAAAAGTTTGGGCATGAATTGCAGTTAGAGAATTGTGTTTATAGTTAGGTATGGATGCCCAAATTTTCAAGATTTAATCTGAGTTGTAGCATTTCTTATTTTACTAACAAAAATTCTCTTGTGTATATCACTGAGAAAGAAAAAAATATTTTTTTGCTTTTTATGTCGAAGTCGACGCTGAGGTGAAATTTGAAATTAAATTAAAGCTTCAACTGCTTGAACAAACCAAAAGTCCCGACTTCTGTGATTGAACTGAAGTTGGCCACAGCCAACAACAACTTTGCACTTTGAGCAAAGTTTTGTTTCAGTCACAGTTGCAGTCGAAGTCGAAGTTGAAATTGTATCTTGCCATATGCATTTCCCATTTGGGCAAAGTCGTAGTAGATTGATCAGTCGTAATTGTAATTCAGGTCTTAATTTACGGTTTAAAGCAAATCTGTACATACTACATCTACACTAGTGCTGGGACATCGGAACGGCACATCGATGTTCATCATCGATGTTGACATCGCCCAACAAGCATCGATGTGGCGATTATATCGATCATATAACATCGATGTACAAACCACATCGATGTTAATGAATTTTAAACACTCTGAACAAATGTCTGACTGGTAGATCATAGAAAAAATGCTGTGTATTCGGTTTAGATTTTTTTTTGCTCTCGTCTTTATTAATAACTTAATAAAAATAACAAAAACAAAACAAGTACCTCTTCAATTCTAAATTAAAAGCTCCCTAAAAATAACGCATAAATGAATTAAATAAATATGAAAAATTACAGGTCTTGAAACTTTTTATCTACAGACTGAAGAAACGATAACTGGCAAAGGCGTTTTCCCTGCAAACTGTTTCTCTTTTGAGTTATAGTCTCGCCTGCCTTAGAGAACAGACATTTGGCTGGCAAGCAAGTAGCCGCAAAGGACAACATTTTTGCTGCAAGACGTGATAAGCCGAGATGTATAAGTTGGATAAGTTGGTGACGCTGCCATCATTCCAAAGGATTAATATGAAGTAGTTCCAAAGGAGCTCTTAAATAAAGGGGTACATTCCGAACTTCCTTCCGATGCCTCAGTTATTGTGATTAGGACATAAAATGAACTTTGTTGAGCCTGAGAAAGAACTGGCAGGTAGACGTTTTCTTAAGGGGCCCATACTCAGTTACGCAAGTTGGCCAACTCGAGTAGGACAGCGATGTTGTCACGCAGATTTGGTCGTGTTTGGGCCTGTTTGTGGTATGACACATATGTCAAGCGGTTGGACGAAAATCAAATTAGTTTGATTTTAGTGGCGGGGCTAAGAGTTTGACAACATATTGAACCATGTAGGGAGATGTTTGTCATGCATTCGACATTCTTGAGTGCAGTCTATTGAAAAAATGATAGTAATTAATAGTTCTAGTATCTCCTGAAATGTGTTCCTATCCTAATGTTGGACAGCAAGTTTGACAGTGTGTGGAGAAAAAGCTTTCGTGTGTGGCACACTAAGTTGGACAACATGTTCGCAGTATATGGCCGCTTTAGCTGATATAATAAACAAACCTGTATCGCTCTCCTGTGGCCTAACTTCGTTAACCTCCATTGAGTCAATGACAGCAGTGTGGTGTAAGGTCACTCTGATTGTGTCCTCCCAAGTATTTAAAAGAATTCTGATTGGTTCCCCCGAGCAATGTTTTCTGTCCCCAGCCCAAATAAAAACTAATGATGATCAATTGTAACGATACTTTGAAAATGAATATGGACAATCACTTCACTATTTCTTTTTCCGTTTTATCACGAAAATTTGATTGAAATATACGTACTCTTTTTTCAAATCTAGATAATTTTTTTTTTAAGTTTATTTGCTTTATACAGTATGCATTTATTGCTTTACGCTAAGAAGCATGGAATTCCCTAACATCGATGTAGGTCGATGTTTTAGTGCGATCATCGATGTTTTGAAAACATTAATGAGCATCGCCCAGCACTAATCTACACTAAAGTGTATCTGTCTGACATATACTGTGTAAAAGGTCCCTCGTTTGTTTATACCTGCCTCACACGGCAGCATCAGTTTGAAAGTAGCAATCGTGCTGAAAGCAGTTTTTATTTTGTCTATTTTTTGTACTGAACATATAGTGACATCTAAAAGAGAGGCAGATAAGAGGGAGATACCAGCTGAATTCAAAGTGGCACCAAAAGAGCGACCATCTGCCAAATTTTGTCATACGTACGATTTGACTCTCGTATCGTATGCTCTGAAAAAAAAAGAAATCCAATAAGATCGTTTGGTAGTTTCTTTATTCATTCGCACAACCGAAATCACGGATGAAAAACCAAATCTTATTAGACATTACAACGTAACGTACACTGTAAGAGGCAGATCGATCAGATGGCCAGTTCGATCTTTTTGTGGGATGTTGGACCAATCGATTGTAAATACGAGGATTCTTCTGGCATGTAAAAATAAAATAGATAATGTTAGTAAAAAAGTCACTCCCATCGAATATTTGTTGTCTTTGTATCAGTATCTGATGAAGCCGTATCTGCACCAAAGATACAACATGATATCTTTGCGCAAAGCCTTAAAGTTGACCATTGCTGGGATTTTGAAAATTGATGTTCAATTCAATTCAATTCAATTCAATTTTTATTTGCTGGCAAATGGTACAATAACACTTACAAAATCTTTTGCCTGCACCGACTGGTACTGAATGTATAATATATGAAAATCAAAATCAAAAGCTAATGAATAAACGTAAGAGAAAAGCAAAATTAAATTAAATAAAGCTAAAAAGTTAGAAGATTAAGAATAAAAGAATTAATTGAACCAATAATATAATAAAAATTAAACAAGAATAATAGCAGAATTCAGAATGAAGTATATAAATTTAATAATAGCAATTAAAATAACATAGTTGTATTGATTAAAGGAAAAAAAAAAGAAAGAAGAGAAAAAAAGATTAAAAATTAAGATCTTTGACAGTGACAATTAAGTCCTTTCTGTTTTGAGTGAGTGCAAAAATAAATAAGTTGTGTAATAATAAGTTGTTAATAGGCGAGTATTGTTCCACAAGTTCCCTGAAAGCCTCCAACGCGCTGGATCTTTGAAAGTTGGCAGGAAGTGAATTCCACAAACGTATTACTCGAACAAAGTAAGAGTTCTCCATTATGGAATATCTGTATCGCGGAATTAAAATACTAACATTTCTAGATGAACCCAGGAAAACTAACTCGTCATGTAAGTAAGAAGGTACACGGTTTCGATATGTAATTCTATGAAGAAAAATTAACTGCCTTCGAACAAGAAAAGTGTTTAAAGAACATCCAAGAATATGCAACCGAAACGGAGAAATGTGATCAAATCGTTTCAGCCCAAAGACAAATCACGTGCAATCATTAAAAGCAACCTCCAATTTTCTAGCGCAAGAAGAATCTAAACGGGGGTAAATTAGACAAGACCCAATAAAATATGGCAATAAGAGCGTTTTAACTAATTTTAAACGTAAGGGCTCTGTTAGTATACTAGCTGATAACCACAGTCTCCGAAGGCCACCATAGACATTACGAATTATTCCATTTACATGGTCACAGCAGATCATTGAAGTGTTCAGAGTAAAGCCGAGATTTTTAGCTTTATTCACAAAAGGCAGGGTAACTCCATCAAGAATGACCGGAGGCAACTCGCTTATATAAAGCTGTTGTCTATAAAAAAAACCATTGATTGGGATTTAGTGGGATTTAATATAAGCTGATTTTCGGACGCCCATCTTGATACTCGCTCCAAGTCAGAGTTGAGGCGGTCTACGCAGTCTTCCATTAGACCAATCGGCCTATTCAGGTATAGTTGTATATCGTCTGCGTACAAATGGATGTTACAGTCCTGGATGACATTAGGAAGATCGTTAATGTATAGACTAAACAATAGTGGTGCAAGAATAGATCCTTGGAGTACTCCGCAATGTAAAGGTAGTACTTCTGATAGACGCTCATCAGCAATCACCTGTTGGGATCTATTTGCCAAAAAATCAGCTATTAAAGAAATGGCTGACGTAGAAAAATTGAATTGTGAAGCTAATTTTGTCAGTAACTTAGGATGATTGACACTGTCGAAAGCTTTTGAAAAATCCAGTAGGGTCAACACTGCAAGGTCATTGCTATCTAAAAATTTACGAATATCACTGGTGACTTTTAAGAGTGCGGTTTCACAACTATGGAAAGCACGGAATCCCGATTGCCAGGGAGTTAGGAGTTTTTTGCTTTCCAAGTGTTCACTTATTTGGGAATAAATTATCTTCTCAAGGGCCTTTGAAACATAGCATAATGTTGTTCAAGCCAAAAATGTCCCACCTGTCATCGTGCAGTATATCAACTGCACAGCGTACCTTTGTGCAATGACTGTGTACTTCAAATTGATTATTTTTTTCTTTAGAATAATGTTTTTCGTCATTTTTAGTCAAAATAATAGTAATCATTTTTCCGTAAAATTTCGTCTTTCATTTCTCAGAATAAATACCTTTTTTGAAAGATTCAGTAAACTAACATTTTTTTTCTTATAGTGACACATCAGTAGAAGACTCAACTAAAATTTTAATATTAAAAAATAAAAAAAATATGAATTTTTTTGTAAAAATTATAATTTTTTTCATTTTGTTTTTGCTCCTGCACATTTTTTTGTGTAGTAACTTAGATTAAATGTTTGGCTATATAACCTGTATAATCTTTTAAAGTAAGCTTTTGAGAAGTCTCAAACCAATTTGCAAAGAAAAATATCGAATAGTTAATTTTTTATTACAGTTTTTATGGCTGGGGTGGTCGACACTCCAGTATGCAAGCAAGGGTTATTTTAGTCCTATTTCGCTTCTCTTTAATTTTTGTAATCCTTTATTTTTTATTAGTAGTATTTTTCAGTACCATTTTATAAGATTTTTTACTTTATTTCAATCTGATTGATAAGATATTGTATCTTCAGTATTAAGTAAAAGAAAGTAAATAAAATGTTATCTTACTATATTATTTTACAATAACAAAAAAAAAATCCTTTCATACATAAATTTAAATATGCTGAAGATCATTAACCCACGAAATAATAAGCCAATTACTTTCGTAGTTTTTGACTTAGCTTTGAAAATGTTAATGACCAAAACAACTAGCATAAAAATCGAGTTAATTCCCTCATAAGTACACTATCAAAAAAACATTTCGTTTGCATGCTTGCATACGTCTTGCAGACAGAAAAATGGACTAGAAATACTCTATAGCCAGATGAGAGTTGCCTCCACCACCTCCTCATCTCCCTTCAAAAATACATTTCACAGAATGACTCTTCGGCAAACTCGTACTGACCTTAATGATGAAAACTTTTTACTCTGGCGTTCGTTTAATTAAGCCGATGTTGCATTTTTGGTTTGCTTAATTGGGTTCACCTGGTCAAGCACCTCGAAAGGACGTCCGTCGGAAAATTAAAACTTTTGCGCTCTATACAAAACTCAATGGGGTGTTTGAGTAATAAAGTTTACCATGGATGAAACTTTGAAACAACTGAAAAACTGGCTTCGTGCAACCTACGGCAGAGCCAAAAATGAACAGTTTTTTCTTTCTCAACTTTTGTGGTTAATTAAATTTCTATTCTTACAGAATGGAAAAATTCTCCGAACAAGATTAGACGCAGACAGAACCGGCAAAAGTTCATTGCTATACAAACATTTGAGAATTGTTTTGCCATTTCCATTTCAAAGTTTAATAGACAGTGAATATTTTGACAAGTGATGATTCTTGAGGGAGCTATCGCACATGCGGAAATAAAGTGATTTCCTCACTAATTAGATACTGAGAGATGTTGAGCGGTGAAGTATTTCAACTTTACTTTCCTGCGTTATCCTTAAGCTACTTAGCTTAATTAAATACCTACTCCAAAAAGTTCGATACGAATAGCTTCAAGTGTAAGAGTGGAAGGAATAAAAGGATTGGTTCTGAGGAGAAGGAGGAAAATTTATTTTAGCTGACATTTGATAAGTTCTATGGAAAACGCCTCCCTCACACCATGATGTGGTCATTAAGTTTATTTATGGTTTTGAAAGTGATGCCATCAGTGTCAGGAAAGGTTGCAAACTAGAAGTGTTTGTGAGGTATGTGGTGAAAACTACCTAGAAATTAATTAAGGAACCTTGCAGACTGCGAAAATGCAAATAACTGGTTT
This sequence comes from Dioctria linearis, assembly GCA_963930735.1. Taxonomy (NCBI): domain Eukaryota; kingdom Metazoa; phylum Arthropoda; class Insecta; order Diptera; family Asilidae; genus Dioctria; species Dioctria linearis. The sequence goes on along the minus strand of OZ005741.1, from coordinate 51,955,918 downwards.
GGATTGTATGTTAGCATAACTTTGATATATTTGATAAGGGATACAGTATAGAATGTCAAACATGAATAAAGTGGAAAGAGAAATTTCTTAAATTTTGATAGTTTATTTCGGATATTCTATTATTAGGATTAACATTTTCCACTAATACAAATGTGATTTCAATTTTGATGGCTTGAACATTTTCCACTTATACAAAGAAGTTTAAATTTTGATACATTGCTGGACAATTATTTCAAAATTAATAAGAGAAGATAATGTAGGTAATATATGTATACTTTGCGACACTTGATTAAGTTAAACAAATGCAAACTGATTCAGAGATGATAGTCAAATATTGATGTTAATTTTACTTGAGCGGTAGTTAAATGAATTGAAAGTGCGATACTAGTTGTTTTGGTTCAGCTTAAATAAAGTGCAGGTTTATTTTTCGATTTTCGGTTCTTTAATGTTGGACACTGCTGATGTAGCACTCTCTGTACTTTTCGATTGATCTCATAATTTTGATGATATTTTAGGTATATTATTAAGTAACGTAATACTTGCTCTATTTTGCAATTTACAGAATATTTATTTCCTTTTATCATATTCAGTTTTTAAAGGATTAATACAAAAACACAATTTATTTAAGACCAGCATCTATTGAGATTAAAAAAAATACATTTTTGCCTGCGAACTATATCCACCTTTAAATATACTCACCGTAAATGTTCAACTTAATCAAGTGTCGCCCTTTCATAAATACCCTTTGAGCAAAAAAGTGAGTTCTTAATCAAAATTCTATAAAAGTCACGGGAAAATTTAAGTTTTGCTTCATTTTTAATTTTGCTTTAAGGCCGGAACACAATGTGGCGCGGTAGCTCGTAGCTGGGGCGGTAGCCAGACCTGTCAAAATTTGAAAGCACGGAAAGTCTATGATGGCGTTCCAATGTGTAGCTGGCGCTGTAGCTCATTTTTGCCAAATTTTAATTTTTGGCGCGTGCCAAATCTGACATTTATCTTTCTTCGCAAGCAGTTTACGAGAATTGATGAGTCTAATTTGGAAAATTTTATAGAAAGTGAAGGGAAAGCCGATATTGTATAATTTAACAGATCCCCAATATAAGAACACGAAAAAAAGCTGAAATCTGGAAAGATATAGCTGAGAAATACAAATTCAATTGTAAGTAAGAACATAATACGAATTACCAGTTAATGTTATAAGAATTAATAAACAAATAAAATCGTCTTTTTAGTTGAAGTCGGGACAAGAAGCAGAGGAGGAAGGAAGCGGATGGAAGTACACTAAGCAGATGGAGTTTTTAGCAGACCATGTAAAGCCCAGAACGTAAATGAAAACATTTGTTGATTGTTAATTTTTATTTTTATAACTTAATTTTCAGAACAAAATCCAAATAATTCTGCTGAAAACGAAGAATATAGGCTTGATGGCACCACCACCGGTGACTCCTCTTCATTGGCAGCCTTCGAAATTGATTCCATGTTTGATGAAGCTGTGTTTCATCCCCCGAGTGGACGCGAAATTAGTGGTGAAAGTTTGTCCTCGCTTCCTTGCCCTGAGAATAGTACCAGAACTGAAAATCGACAGGAAAAAGACATATGTTCTTCGACGCCTGGCACTAGTTGTTGTGGAGTGAGGATGAAGCGAAGAAATGTTGAGCAAGGACTGGAGGAAAACTTATTGGGTACAATGTAGTCCATCCAGAGCTTCCTGAAAAAAAAGAGAGGAAGCTGCTGCCGCTTCTCCTACAGCAAGCGACGATGGCGAAGATAACCAATTTTGCAGAAGCTTAGTGCAAAAACTTAACTTAAGTTTCCTCAAAGGATAAAAAATGAGCCAAAGGTTCAATTGCTGTCTTATTTGAACGAATTAGAGTTAAGTTTGTACGAGGACAGCAGCAATAATAATTAACTGTATTTTGTTTAATAACTTTCCTAAATAAATCTGAATTCAAAACTAAATCATCCTGGATTTTATTTATTCGGGTTGCCTTAAAGAAAAGATCTTGGAATCTTATCACTATTAGTTTAGCAACTGTAAAGTATAAAAAAAATAGGATTGAATATTAAAAAATCCATTTACACATAAGAGGAGTATGTACGGAAAAACTTTTAAATAAAAACCAGCAGTAAAACTCCTGTTGGCTGCAGCATTGTGTTTGTGCTGAACAAAAGGTGCTATTAAGTAAAAATGAGATAGAATGTGGCTTAGAAGAGGAAGAAGTCGATGGAAATTAATATTTTTATTGAAATAAAAATAAAACCATGATTATGATAATATGTAAATTTTTTCATATTACATATGTACATATATTTAAATAAAAATACATAATATAAAATGATGTTATTGTATTATTTTTCTTCAGTTTGCTTTAAAAGATACCACAGCTTCGCTGAGGAAATAATCTGTTAAAATTTTGCATCGTATTTCGAAGGCTTCTCGAGTGCTATTATTGCCTCTGTATCGACGAACTGCTTTCTTTCATCGTAACAATCGCAATAAATTCAGGGACAATATACACTACAATTATATAGATCGTCTGTTATTTTCAAAAAATTGTGTAAAATTACACATGCTCGGACAACTTTGTCTGCGTTTTCTGGGTGAAACTCAATTGGACTACCGAGGACCCGCCATCGAGTTGTTAAAATTCCAAATGTATTTTCAATTGTACGACGCGCTCTTGACAGTCTGTAATTAAACACTGTCTTCTCCTTGTTTAGTAAAAGGCCTGGATATGGAAATCCACTGTTACCGACAAAATAAGTGTGGTACAACTTTCTCCGAATTCGGTAGCGAAATTGGTGGAGGTATATTAATCTCATTAGCAAGAATTTTGCTTCCAAAACCTGAAAAACGGAATATTCCACCACCATCACTTTGACTGCCGAAAGCTCCAACATCTACAACAATAAACATCAATAATAATTTTTCTTACAGTAGATACACCAATGCGAAAGCTCCATGCTAAGTAGTATCGGGAAACACCTTGTGAGAGATACCTAGATGAATAGCAAATATTTAATTCAAAATTAGAATATTTGTTTATTTTATAGCATACACTAACGTTATTACAAGTCGACATTCTGAATCTATAGGCTTTCTTATGGAAGACTTCTTTAAATTATTTCTTATTAGACTCAAAAGTAATTCGTATTGAATTTTACTCATTCGAGTGGCTTTGAAGAAAAGTTCGTCATCATTCTCCTTTATATAATTAAATGTTTTTTCGAAGAATCCTGAACTCTTCCTCTGTTGATATTGAGGTCTAACCCACCACTTTCTACGTTTTTTTCTCTTTAAATATATATAAGGGAAAAAGCACAATTGCACTACACATGCCAAAAAGGCCATTTCTTGTAATTCTTCCATATTAGATTATATTTTCAAATTCTATAGATCAAAGTAAAAGTAAATAATAAAACTGTCAGCTAATTCCATACGATTGGCTACAAGCTGCATCATTGTAACCAATCTTAGCTACATGGCGCGCGCCAGTGCAAGCTACAGCACCAGCTGCTGCGCCAGCTACGAGCCACCGCGCCACATTATGTTCCAGCCTTTAACGTATCGAGTAAAAAGCCTATTTTGCTTTTCCTCCACAAATTTGTCCTGAAACTAAAAATCTTTTTGCAGATTGTATTAAAATTTTGAATGGAAAAAAGAAAATAATTTTTTTTTTCTATATTCGATGTATTAGAATTAAGGCTAAATAATAACTTGAACTACTTGTTGTTCTTAACAATCAAATTTTAATAGAACTAACACTTCGAACAATATGTCACAATATTTAGGTACATATATCGAGGATACAAAAATATTTTTAATAATTTTTAAAAAAGAATTTTCTATATTTAAAAACTGAAGGTCTTCCAGTCTAATTTTCGTCAAAATATAAATTTCTTTTAAGTAGCTTAAAGTTGTTGCGTAAAAATTTTGAATTTAGTTTTCAAAATTTCTTCCTTTTCAAAATGTGTACACATCAATATAATTGCATGCGTCAACGATTCAGAGAAATAATTATCTATATTGATCTCAATATTGTTTATGACTGTAAAAATACCTTTTGGATTCGAGTATAGTAATCATGTCTTGAAAACTCATTCCTCTAGGTTAAGTTAGGTAATAGGGGTGCCGGTATAAGACCAGCCTGCATTACTTAAATCTACAGTGGGTCTATTTTGACCTTGACCTTATAGGATAACTTTTCAAACCATCCTAGTAGCCCAGTCGGGTTAGCATATGACACCGGAAAAATTCCCATCAGCAATTTTATTACTCTAAATTTTAGGTGAGGTCACTGGTAGCCTAAATTCAAAACCCCGCCGGTGCGTTAACCGTAAGCATAATTATCGAATTATGTCATTTATTATTAATCCTTAACTACAGACGTATAAATCTCTCACATTACCACAACGGGTCACTATTTAAATTGGCTTAAAAATGAATAATATAAACAAAATATTGAAATTTAATTGAGTTTTATCACCAAATGGGAGCTAAAAATCATAATTAATTTAACTTGTTTTAACTTTTTAGCCTTTATATAGAAAATTTTCACATAATACTAGTATACCTCAAAAGCTCATAAAAATTATACTGCTTTAAATATAGAGAAATAATGGAAACGAAAAATATAAGAATAATTCATTAATTTCATTCCACCTGAAATTCAGAAAACCCCATTAAAAATTGCCGGCTACAGGAAACCTGTAAGGTGTGTTCTTCTTGCTTTTGTTCCATATATTTCTATAGATTTCCATAAATTTCAAAATCTTATGTGTCATAATGAGGGGTATCCCCAGTAGACCTAATCCATGCTTCATCGCTTGCAAGCCCGTTGCAGTTTCTGCCGTCTTCTTCCTTATAAGAGTTTGAAACTGGAATTTCATATATAATATTATTAGGATTATATAATATTGTATAGTAATCGGAAGATGGAGCGTGAATAAATGAAAGAAATATCGTCTTCGACATAGCGTAGGTTTTGTTTGCAGTGGCTTCTTCCATAAACCCATTCCAACCTAGTATCCTAGTCACGCAGGCTCATTTTCTGTACAGCCACATGAAATCGCCAAGGGTTGGAAGACTTTTTCTCGAGGACTTCGATCCTATTTTCTGCATTTTACAATATTATGAGTGTTACGTCAGTATATCGGCGACAGTTTTTCCGCAAACGAAAAAATCAAAAAATGAATTTAAAATAAATAATTTAAAAATTTTACTTAAAATCCGATAAATCACAAATGTCATCTGACACGGTGACGACAAGAATAAAAATTTGTTTATTGTTTATTTAATAGTTTCATGATATCCAATAAGCCGTTCGATAAGCTTTACATAATGCTCATCGGAAGGTAAAACTGTGAGCAATTTCTACCAAGGATATATCCGTTAAAAACTGCAGCTGCCAATACAGCAACAGTCTCAGAAATACTATGCACAAATAATGATTGTAGCTACAGTCATACGGCAGGGCAACTAATCAGGACAGTAAGGCTGGGAGCCAACTACAGTCATACGGTACTGTAGCTGAAAGAAAACTAATACGGGATGGAAACGTAGCTCCTCAGGAAGGTAATGTAGAAAGCCAGCTGCAGCCATACGGCACGGCAGATGGAGGAAAGGTACCAAGAGCACCTTACTCGGTTGAGTCCGGGAACAGACTGGAGTTTAAGCCTTGTGCTGAAACTTATATACCCCCGAGGAGGTTAAAAGCTCTAAACTTTCTCCTAAAGCTTTGTTGAATGGCAAAGCATATTTAACCGGGAACATATGACAAATTTAGTAGCGTAGAGTCAGGGCTGTATTCAGTTTTACAAGAAAGTCAGATAAAATTATATATTTACTTGTGCACAAATCAAATGGTACGTTACACAATGCCATGTGATTGCGGGGAAAAAACTACCCTGAAATTATGTCAGTAAAAAAAAAAATTCTGACAGCTCCCAGTTTTTAAATTGTGTCTGCCGTGTTTTCCAGAAAATTGCAAATTCATGATCTGTAGAATTCGTAGTGACATTTTTAATTAAAAGACTCTGCTAAAGCCGCTTTGAATTGCTTTCCATCTTTTAGAGGAAACATTTTGATATACCCTAATTGCTAACAGCTATCAAAATAGATAGATATATTTCTGTAAAGTCAGGTAAATCACGTAAATTTCTAATAATAATTTTTCTCCTTGCTGGTCCAGGTACATTTTGAACAATTTTACAAGTTTTAGTTCTACCACATTTAATTTGTTTCATAAGTTTCTAATCGCAGAATTAATTGTGTGGAAGTTATACTACTGCGGTCAGCTGATATTAAACGATGAGCGTACACGCAGCGTGATACTTTGCGTTGACACCTTCACCTTTTTGAAAAGTAACTAAAGATATGATTAAAAATTCCCGCCTGCGAAATTTAAGTTTAATTTTCTATTGAATACTTATAACGATCACTTTTTACTTCCGTGAACAATTGAAAATTTACTTTTACACACAATTTTATCTTATCCAGAGATAATTTTTCTCCCGTGAAATCCAACTCAAAGAATTTGGAAGAAGAAAATAATTACTCTTTTAAAATCTATCAGTTCACAGAGTTAAATTTATCAAAACCGATAATAAATGATAAGTGCAAAAAACTGACAGATAACTGACAGATGACCTTGAACGCAAGACATCGTACGATGGCTGTCAGGTAAGCCTTAGGTTTTTCTTGGGCTTAATTTAAACTATCCTTATATGAATTTAGTAATGCATAAAAGATATTCTGTAGTAGGTCATATTAAAGAGGAGAGTCTGTAGCTTACAGTTTTTATAAAAAAAAGTTATGCTAACGACCTTTTTGCAAAAATAATAGAGGTTAAATTAAAAAATAGGTAAGAAAATCCGAAATTTTTAGTTTAGTTTAGTTTAGTTTAATTCTTGATGTGAGAGGGGTGTGGAGGTGGTTGAGCAGTCGTTGGAAAGGCCATGAAGTTTTGCATACAATGAGTTCTTAACTGTGGCCGTATACCCTGTAGTTTATAAGATACAGGGTATTTTGTGAAATACTGGCTTTTTTCTTAATCACCGTATAACTCCTAAACGGTTGACATGCCCCCCCCCCCCTGCTGTACAATTTATGGTTCGTCTAACTGAGTACTATCACCTTCCGCTCTACTGACCTCCTAGTGGGAAACACCCTGTATAAATTGCAATAAAAAAGAGCGCAAAAAAAAACCCGTCCAAAAAATATAAAAAAATTAGAAAATTTTCGAAGGGAATCTGTTAAATTTTTTTGAAACTGACCTACATTCGGATTTGACTATTGCTAGAATCAGTTTTCAGAATGAATTAATTGTACAACCGAAAAAATTTCTGTAAAGAAGCATAGCACGAAGATGCCCTTCTTGACACAAACAAGGTAACTGAAGAGACGACATCATCAATTACCTTGGATGACGATATCCTGGAACATGGCCAACATACTCTTCTGACAAAAACATTATTCAAATCAAGATACTGTAGAAATTATCTCTCTCTGTGTTAAACATAAAATTCAATTAAGTAAGTATTCTGTTACTATTGCTATTTCTTTTTCAACCAATCGCAGCAGTTTTAGCGTTGGCAAAGGAAAGCATTTATGACTAGAAGAATCTCACGACTCTTTTGAAAAACATGAATAATTACTTGCACATAGTCAAGTAGTTTCAAGAATTAAAAAACAACAAACAATTCATAACATTCATCAAAGCCGTGCATTTTGCCCACAGTATTTAATTGAAAGCAGAGTTATGCGTTTCATGGAATCAATACAAGAAGTTTTACAAAAAGTAATGGTAAATTTTTAAACTTAAATTTAATACAAGAATCCCAGATCATGTAACACGCATTAAAGCCAAAGAAGTAAACGACCATTATTTAGGTAGAAAAATTCCAAGCGCAATTATCACTTTATTTGCAACTGAAAGTCAAAATTAAATCATAAATAAAACTCAAATGAATAAATATTACGCAGTACAACTAGAGTACTTGTAATATAGATATTAAACACAGCATTAAGCAGTTTACTGCGATAATTTGATTTGTGGAAATGCCCGATGAACCACAACGAAAGCGCATTAAAATTAATGAGTATAATTTTGCCTCACTTTACACGGTTTCGCTTTTACACGGTTATAAAATCGACGGAATTTTCTTAATTAACGCACTGAAATTCCTCATTTAGCTACGGAAATTTTTGTTATTTCCTAAGCGACATACATATGTTTGTGGAATTTTCTGCGGTGTAGTACGTAGAAGTATGTGTAGGTACTCACTAAAATATTTGTCTTACTGCCTTAACTCCCAGAAAACATGTATTTTTTCTTCTATTTTTCGTGTTTTCTCGTACAAATTAATCTCCTGATGCAATCGATACATAGTTAGAGATAAGTGGTAGATTATGGTCTCTACAAATTATTGTTGTAAATGAAGTGTCCATATCAATCTTGGTGAGTGGTGGAGGGAGTCAGATTTTAAAATTAGAAAAACGCGATTCTATCCCAGAAATGGTTACATTATATTTGGAATCGCGAAAATTGATTGGAAACCTATTTTCTGCCAATTTGGTCAATCGTGGCAGCTTTAACAGAATTTCAAAATCTAAAAATAAAAAAAAATCGTGAAAATTTATGTCCATGGATGATATTAGGCTCAATCTTGATGTGGACAATGCGGAAAAAATTATTTTCTGGAAAAATCGATCTATTGGAAGGAATTAAATTTACCTGCAAAGTTTGCGGGAGTAATACCTGAGACAGACTGGCAATTTCAATATTGATATTTCAATTATGTCAATTGCAGTATAAAATTTCAGAGAGACACCTGTGGTTTACGATACTGAGAAATTAATTAGAGAATTTATATTTGATTTATCACTTGATTTGTCATTTAATTTGTCATTTGACTTAGAAAATTTCACACACGTATGAAATAGGAGCAAATATTATGAAATTACTTGTCTATATGGAAAATAAAAACGAAATAGACACTTCAACTTGGCAAGTGTCAAGTATTAAATGTCAAAAAGTTGCATCCAACATTGCAGTACAAAATTTCGGCTCTAAAAGGTTCGTGTATTAAATGAGTATGGTTTATAACTAGGGTCATATTGGAATAAACTCGTATACCGTACTACATACTTAGTATACACCGAGCATATACTGAGCTGTTTCTCAGTATATAGAGACAGACTTGCGGTTTAGCACAAATTGCAATTTGAAATTGCAAGTCTGTCTCTTCCATACTCATGACATGAAAAAGTGACTAACATAACCCCAGTATATCTTCTTCGCTATAAAAAGAGGCGGACATTGAAAGTTCAACCAAATGAAGGGGTCTGATCGATTAGTATCTCCCCAGAAGAAAAATGTAGACTGAAATCCAAGAATGATGATGCGGATAAGAAATCAGTAGAAAATGACACCGCTTGGCGCATTATAAATTACTTGTTCTGATTTTTATACAGAAGTTAAGTTAATTATCCATCGGTTTAAAACCGGATTACACCGTAAAGAGGTCCTGTTAAGAAGCATTTTTAATACAGTTTTTTCTTTGTAATATGTATTTGTCGCAATTTTAATGAATTTTGTATTTTTTGTTGGCTTTCGAAAATTAATAAACTTCCTCTGTAGGCGTGACATAACATGGCTATATTAGCCCTGGCCCATATATTGGATTTGTATTGTATTCTGAGACTGATGTACAACTTGGAGAGGAGCACTAGATTTTTCGGGCTGAAATATTTCTTACACCTTTTCAGAAATCCAAGATATTTCGATGATTCTTTGGCAACAGAGATGATGTGGTCTGTCCAGCTTAATTTATTGGAAATATTAATGCCAAGAATGCTTAGTAACGGTGAATCGGAAATTAATGCTCCATCAAAAGAAACGGAAGTGGATAAGTGATAATCTGGTTTTAAAGCGATGAAACAGCTTTATGGGACTTAGATGCACAGAATTCAACGCGATTTTATTATTCGGCATTCCCTCTGGAGTGACAAAGAAGTAAGCGAAATCAAAGGTACTGTCATCAGCGAAACTATAAGGATGAAATTGAAAGTAAGGGAAAGCAGACCATTAATTAAAATGAGAAAGGGATACGGAGAGATAATAGAGCCCGGGGGCACACCGGCATTTATAGAATGTAACGTCATCTAATACAACCCGTATAAGGGTATCAGATAACAAAATTTTAAGTCATAATAGAACACAAAGGGATAGACCATGTGCTTTAAGTATGGCTTAAAGGGCTTGCTCAGAGGCCTTTGAAATATATAGAACAACGACTTTGAATTCACCAAAATTGTGAAGACTACTGTACCAACGTTCCGTAAGAAAGGTCAGCAAGTCTCTAGATGAGCGTCGATGTCGGAAGCCATACTGGCGGTCATTAATGAATTGATTGGTTTCTAGATACATCATAAATTTGGAGTTAATGATAGATTCAAAAACCTTTGAAAAAGTCCAAGCGAGTGCAATTGGTGGATAATTTAATGGATCGCAAGCGTGTTCTATTGGAACAGGCTGAACGGTTTTGGTCTAATAACTCCATTTATTGGCTTCAAGCTTTGTCTTAAGCAAATTTATCTAAATTGATGAAAATGCATAGATATTTATTTCAGAGAAATAAACGTTATTCAAGACAAACAAAGGCTATTTCCCTTGCACCTTAAGTTTATTCCGTTACAAACGGAATTAGTTGAGTAAGTTGTTCCAGTGTTCCTGTTGTCATTTGTTCATTTCAAATAACGTTTATTTCAGAGAAGTAAACCTTATTCGGTAAATGAATAAAGTTTATTTCTCGTACAGCGATAGCAATTTAATATTAGCGTACAAGTTTCTTAATCGCAGTCGATTTAAAGTCAATATTAGAAAATATTATGTTGTGGTAATCAATATGCAGAACGTAATATTGATGATATGAAGAGATGATGATATGCGCACCGTCATGTAGAAAGTTGATTATGATTTACAATCATTGTATACAATGACCCAATCTGTGGTATATAGCATGCATCTGCATGCACCCGCTATGCGATAGACTTAACTGAAAGTGAAGGCAGCCATTAGGCAAATGTCCTAGGTGATGCTTTAAAAAAAGCAGATCCCTCTAATGGGTTGGGCGTGCTAGAAGTATGTAAATAAAATTGGATACATATCTATAAGTATGTAACTGATTGTCTGACTGACTATGTTTATTAACATGGTGTAATATCCGAAGGCTGTGGATAGATCATGCTTAAACGAGCAAAAAATTGTATGGGTGGGAGGAAGGGGAAACCCAAAGGTTTCCGAGATAACGAGACTTAAAGATGTTTGGGTATGTTTTTTATTGATCAGCCTGCAACTTCTGAACGTTACAGCCTATTATCATAATTTGGTGGATAGATAATCGCTGAGCCTTTCCGACAGTATATAAATTTGTTCCCTCCGTGCCTCCCTTCTGAAGTTATCACTCAACAAATCTAAAATTTCGGAATTTTTACTCGTTTTGTTCTTTTGGTTTAATTAACCTGATAAAAATTATCAAAAAACACGTCATCAATACCAATTTTTCATATTGGATGATTTAACAAGCCCAAAATCTTATCTTTAAAATTAACTATCACAATTTGTACCGAAAATGTAAGCCTTTCTACGTTTTTTGCATTTTCTCCTAACCATATCCAGCGAAAATGGCTGAAAAAGGTCATTTTCAAAAAATATTTGCCTACTTTCTGGCACTTATTGAAAAAAAAAGACTTATTTCCAAAAGATAATTGCCTACTTTTTGCCAGTTTTTTTAGTTCTCATTTGTTAGTATACAGTAGTGATTGAATAAAAATAAAATGTGTACATAATTTTTCTCGCGTTTATTGGTAGTCTCTGTGGATAATGCGGACTATGACATCAGAGAGTCCTTTTTTTTTCTAGCGTCCTTTCCAATTTTTAATTTAATATTATTTTTCTTCGTGTTGCTCCAGCGGAAGAGAGAGGAATCTCTACGTCAATCTGTTAGTAGTCCGACTATTAGGAAAATTTAAACTTTCCTTGTTCTTCAGCACTGACTAGAGCTGATATACCAAATCAATGATAATATCCCACTCCACGCCATGAGCTCGAGCGAGCACATTGTGCTGAACTTGGATCTAACCAGCTTCTATATGTGGCATTAATTGCCGAGATCTGTCAAAATTTAAAGGACAACTTCCCGGGGTAAATAAAAAGTTATTCTCACCAAATAATTCGTATTTTGTATTACTTCTACTTTAACTTGCGTTAGATATCTGCTCGTTATTATGTTGTTTGTTGGAATTATAATTAATTTCATTGAATTATACATTTATTTGAAACAAATGCACTTTATTGTTACTAAATAATATTTAATTTTTCCAAATGAATAAAACATTTCAATCAAATAACATTAATTTGACTGAAACAAATAAATCATTTGCTACAAATGTATTAATCATTTGTTATTCCACACTTGATTTCTGCGAAATAATATGTGTCCTAAGTCCAAAAGAGATTGAAAAAATAGGCCTCTAAAGACGCGTCCTGAGCCCACCTTAGTACCTTTTTTGAAGATATTGAATTTCAAGTTTTATTTGCTAAAATCTCGACATTGACCAGGGGCAGGATGAGCTCAATGATCGCCGCATGCGGGTTTTCCATATATTATGAAGAGCCGCACCATAGTATTTAAGTTCAAAAATTGAAATTATACAGCAAGCACCTTCTTTGGATATTATGATTCTGGCATGTAAAATATTATAATTAAATATTAAAATTCGCCTAACCCGTGACTGCGCCCCTACATAGCGTTCCGCGTAAGGACATTGTCGACATGCTTGTTCGGATTTCACTCAAATAATCTTGTATTATTAATATTCTTCTAGCGCATTTTCAACGTCCTTTTGCGTTCACTACAACAATCACGGGCTGACGGTACCTTTATTTAATTTCCCTTTGAATCGGGGATTTTGATCCAAAGTGTTAAAATATGAGTTTCCAAAATTCAATTCAGAAGCAAAATATTGCTACATTTGCAATGCCTGATCCTATTTCATCTCTAATAACTCCAATTCGCCAACAGCTTTTTCAAAAAAATTTCAGAAGTTCAAAATTCATCTTCAATAATATTACAAATAAATGGTTTCACAAAATATGCAAATGTAGATTTAACACCTTTCAAGTTTTCAAACCTAAGTTTGAAATCCGCTTGCAATTTTTTGCAAATTTTTTCTTATCTTTGCTCAACTTTTCTTCTTTTCTACGTCGATAAGTGAAGTTCAGCTTAAAAACTAAAAACAGTTATTGATAAAGCCGTTGAAATGTTCCATACTGTCTGTAAGGAAGATGAAGTCAAGTTTCATTTACTAATTCTGGATAGTTTTTTTGCTATATCTTTTGCAAATATTATGGTAGGATTGAGAAGTTCCACAAAATGCAAAAGGCAAATATTGTAAGTTGACCTTAAAGAGAGATCACTGGAAAAATCATCTGTTTCATAATTTAAGCGTAACTCTTCTAAAAAGATCTTAAATTGACGATGAGTTTTGGCATTTGTTGTAATTAAATTCACAATCTGCAAAACAATCCTCCACAGATTTATGCATTTTAAATGAGCTTAGGTTTGAGTTGCTCGCGGTAAATTATACAGTGAAGAGGTAAAAAATGTGGAATTTCAGTTTTGTTACTTAAAAGAGCAATAAGACCATCCTCACCATTGTATGCACTTCATCAGACGCAGCACATACGAATTTATCACGAGGAAATTCAAAGCTGTAACTTACTTCGTCAAGTGTATATTTCTGACATCGACACTGCGAGTTGTATCAATAAGAGCCACTACTACTTTGTCCTCTTCATTTAACTCTATAGATAGAGGGCAAACACGATGAATTGTGGAACCTCGTGGAGAGCTAAAAACTGAATGCTGTACCATTTTTCAATTCAGACATCAACAACCTATTTTCAAAACTTTTACTAACTTCAGTTGTACGACGTGACATAGTTAGGAACCTGAGCTATCAATTTATGCAGTTTTGTACTATCGGGGTCCAAGACTTTAAGCATTTCTTTTAAGTTTATTAATTCTTATGAAGCCCTGGTTGCAATGACTTAAGTTTCTTCGATGAATTTACAGCTGATAGGTTTCCAGCTGGCCTTATGTTTTTGATCGGGTTACTTAAAATGACGGATTTTTTGGAAAGGTTATTTTCAGGAATACACCGATCGTTTTGTTTAAATGTATATAATTTAGAGCTCCTGAAGAAGGGCCGCACTTGGACCCGAAACGTCGAGCAATGTTTTAGTAAATTATATACATTTAAACAAAAAGATCGGTGTATTCCTGAAAATAACCTGTCCAAAAAATCCGTCATTTTAAGTTTCTTTGTTCGCAATTTTGAATTGAGTGGATATTGTCTTCAAATTGGGGATGACTTACTTCATAAGGACGTGTAGTGTGCAATTACAATTTTACAAATAAGCCACAACAGCCTTCCATTATTGTCAATAAAAGCTAATTTTTCTGCCCAATTTTTTTGTCTTGTTCGTATTATCGTTTTTGATGTTTTCTGAGGTTCCGTTAATAAATTATATACAAAGTTTGAAATTGAAACAACAGAATTAATAAATATACACCGCAGAAAGAAAACAATCTTAAATTGCTTGATAAAAAAATCTACCAGATTTAAAAAAAAAACCAAAACCCACAACAACACAAAAATAAGAAAGAACTAAGGAAATTCAAATTAAAAACAAAATAATTTTAAACAGGATTAATGAAACGCAAGTTCATGTGCGCACTCGAAATTTCTCATTGGGCATTCCCAACTTAATTGCCAATTTCATTTATTTGCGCCTGTGACTGTTGAGCATACGAATGATGTGCTTGAAGGGTTTCATAATGTATTTTTACGTTTTTTAAAAAAATTTGTAATGATGTCGCCTAACAAATTTTTCTGTTGATTCTCTGTAGAATATCTGAAATAATTTTTACGTAATGATTGTCACCTAACAAACCCATTTGGAATTTCTCAATAAGAATAACGATCTATATGGTACGCAAATGTGCGTTCCCTTAGATATACTCTGTTTTAACGAGATTTTTACGATGCAAGAATTGGACACTTATGAATATACAACAAGAAAACAAAATTAGAACCTTAATACAATACTTATGTTTCAACGGAGAACGCTCTAGAAGCACATATAAAACATCTTATAAAACAAGTGTGAAAACAGCTGTGAAAACGTTCTCCGAATTTACATATTCATGTATTTCAGATGTTTAAATGTGAGTAATCTTATTGTACTTTTTACAATATACGTGATTCTTTTCTAAAAAATATGTATACAAATAATTTTTCTGGTATGCGTAATCATTATCCTAGAAATGAACAAGTATTTACCTTTATAAGTTTAATCTTGTATGGAAAATATATTTGAATATATTGAAATTGTCGAAAATAAAATTTATGCCAAATATATGTATGTAATTAAATTTAATACCAATCAAATTTTACGGTAAAAGTTTTAAATATAGCTCGAAATAGTACAACGCGCCTGTGAATTTGTATCCGGTATAATTTGGATAATTCAATAATTTGATATTTTACTCTAAAAGTATTTTTAAAATTGTCAGAATAAAACCATTAATTTCTTTTTTAGTATAAAATTCATATATGCGCCAAGTATATAGATTAAGAAAATATTATATTTATGCTTTCGCAAAATGGCGGCATTCGCAACTCTATAATTTATAAAACAAATATGCGATGTTAAAACAACAATTTGGCATTTTCCAGAGCTCTAATAAAACAAAATAGTTTTTTTTAAAACTTCTGTAAAACCATTAAATCAGACTTGCTCGCTTGAGAGCTTTATAAAAGTATTTAGTTAATCTGAAAACCTTAATAAAACCATGCAGTTTCTTCAGTTTTTTTTAAAACCATTATAAAATACTTCAGCTTCCTCCATAACCTCTATAAAACTATACAGCTGTTTGGTTTCTTACAGAACTATTATAGAACTCCTAAAAACTTTGACGTTTGTCTTAGATAAAATACAACGATCGTATTGAAGAAAGATGTTTAAATTTGTGCATTTTTGAGACATCAAATGGGACGACGAATGAATAAATTTAAACACGTTTTAGAAGGGGTAGGTATTATTGCAATAATTTTCGATCAAATAACTAAAAAATTTCTCATACAGCCGCAGGAAATATCGCCAATACATGTGACAGGTCTCCATCAAGTATTGTACCGCACCTACCATTCGAAACTATGCCATATATATATTGATTTAAATTTATATCATAATACTTGTAATAATGCAACGTTTATTTTTCTTTCCATTGATATCAATGCCATTTTCCATAATTTCCTTTAATTAATCAAAAACAAATGGAGACAGAAATTCCTTTAATTTACCAGACTTGTCATCCTTTCAACTGTAAATAGCAATTCCTCTAGAATGAAAAATGAATATTTCATGGATATTAAAAGAATTTTCCTAAATTCTTTTTTAGAGCTCTTGGCAATCTATTTAAAGAAATTATTTTTAATTCATTAATATCCCGGAAGAAACCCCTTAAACGAAATTAAATTTCTTGTTGAACGTTTTCATTTTTTATATCATCATAACACAATTATGGCCTAAATTATCTTCGTTAATGCAGGAGGTATTGTCTATAATGTCATCCAATTTTACAGCCCAGCAATCCCTTATTTCTAAAACTTCATCATCAACAAAAATGTCGAGATCACTTCTGGAATTACAATCAGAATAATTGGGAGAGTTATGCGATGTAATGAAACTCTGAGAGAGAACGGAATACTAGGCAAAATTTTGTGCAGCGATATCTGAAGTAATTGGCTCTCTTTCTGTTAATAATTCGCAAATTACAATATGACCTGACGGGAAATAATTTTATAGATATTACTATGGTTTTATGAAAGTCTTCTCAGAAACTTTTTAAAACAAAATAGTTTCCAAGTTTTAAAAAAGTTCTAATGGTCCTTCAGGATAGCTAAATTGTTTTATAACTGCTGGTCTTGCTACTGATTTTGCTGTCGACAATAAATTATTTTATAATGGCTCTCAATGCAGGTTTCCAAGGTTTTATGAAAGCCTTAAACAACTAAATAGGATCCAGAACCAAAGTGTTTTAATGGGGTACAGATAAATGGCATTGCAGACCACCTGAATCCATTATAAAACTTTTTAAAACAAAGATCCAATTTTCGCAACCATACATATAGCTGCTAAAACTGTTCCTTGGAAATCTACGCAATTTGTGCCGGTTTTAGAAAATTTTAAAAAGAAACCTAAGGCTCGATGTACATATCAGTGTTTTGGAATTGAGGCACGCGAAAAATCAATACACACAATTACATCCATTTAATCGCCGGAGGTATATGATTCATTCTGTGTTAAATATGCACGTGTGAGATGACCATCACCAATTGTTTTGAAATTTGCAAGAAAATACTTAGAGGGTTTGCGAAAACAAAGATACAAATTAGAAATTGTCCTTATATATTGCGTATTTCGCACGTTATTGCATTTTTAAAATTTGTAAAAATTGTGTCCTGGCTTTTAAACATTCATTGCATGGTAGAACAGTGAACAATAGCTCATTGGATAGTTCGGATTTCAAGCTACCTAACCCGGGGATTACACGAGTTAGTAGAACTGACTCTGACAGCGATTGACACTTACACAGGCTCCTGTAAGCCCCTACTGACTACTCTTTTTTACTGACCAGTCTGTACTGACAAAATTTCTGACGAGTCAGTACGGACTAGTCAATAAACTGTCAAACGTACAATTAAGATGGCGGAAATTGAAAATAAAGGGTAGATGCTAGTGGATATTTGTGTTTATATTCCTAATCTCCTCTCTTTTGAGTGGGTGATGACTGAAAAGTGTTTAACATACATTTTATTGTTCATTTTGTAGAGAATAAAGACGGATTAATGAAGAAATTGTTTGATATGCATATAGAAGAGGAATGTCTGCACCGCTTGACGAAATTTTATTATGAACAGACTGGTCAATTGATAGAACGCAAATCGTTTTTTGTCAGTAAATTTGACAGACGAAATCAGGACTGTCCGTCAGCTCTATTGACTCGTGTAATCGTTGCGTAAGAAAAATTCCATCGCAAAAATATATGCGAAAAGGAATATCAAGGATAAGGATTATATCCATTATCATTGAATATCCTGGAAGACGAAAACTTTTAATTTTATTATTTTTTATATTTTCTACCTTATATTATCTACTAAAACATATCAAAATTTCAACTGGAGATTTTAACTAGATCAGGCAGTCAAAAATCATGAAAGCTTCACCAATCATTCATTTGACCATAATAAATTCCTATTTTCTTGAAAATTTCATGAAAGTTAGTAAGTAATATCTGCTAAAGTGGTGTGTGTTAAAAACTGCCACTCTGGTTCGTCTCCCTCTTCGAAGCGCCCCCCAACAAAATTGCAAGATTTATAAAATATGATAAATCGTGTACGACTCAATTAAATTTAGTAAGTTAAATGTTCTTCCGCGATATCTAATTTAGAAGAAAACAAAAACGTGGTACTTCTGTATTTAATCTTAAATTTCTTTTATCCTTTTAACATCTCTCTTCAGGTTTTCATTTGGATAAAATGTATATAATATACACCCATACATTCATTTGATACATATAACTATAAAGATAGAAGGCTTAAGACAGACATACGTACAATAGCGTCGAATATAGTATCGTAAACTCGTTTTAGATGTTATTAAAAAAAAACAAAAATGAGAAAAAAAACACTCCCACAACTTCTTGAAACTCAATTCTGTAATTTAAAATTGGATCTCAGTCAAAAAAAAAAACAACAAAAATAAGGCTCGACAATTCTGTTCACCTCAGGATACCTAAGTAAGTAATTTAATCTGAAATCTTTAGTCCACGTCGTACCTTCTTTACAAGTTCCCAAATACGAAAGTAATTTTTTTTTTTTTGTGAGATTAATTAAGGTTTTGTTTTATTTTTGCACCTTTCTTTAGAATCAGTGTCATTTTTTATTACCAACAAATGAAACGGCTCGTTTTTATTTACTTTGAACAGATTTTCTCTTGCACGATAATCCATTTCTCCTCAAAGGAAAAACACTTTCTTTTATTATGAAAACCCTAAAAGAAGTTGTTTGTGTTTTTCTATGGATGTGTAATGTATATATACATACATATGTATGAAATTAATGTAAAGATACACGAATATTTGCCTCAAAGTTTATTACGCTTTTCTTTGATATAATTTCTGATAACATGGGCGAGTGGATGGAGATATACACGTGGATATTGCAACTTTAATTGAGTTTTCTTGGTTAATAATTTTGTTTTATAGGGGAACATGGGGCATGACGAGGTATATAAGCGACTTTCTTGAAGACTATAAATTTGTTAAACTGTTATATTTATTTCTTATTCAAAGCCAGATTATGAGTTAAGAATTTAATCCAAATCAGGGATAAAATAAACAAGGTCTTCTTAAATAATAATATTGTTACGCGCCTCAAAGTGACACAAGCGACATCTGTTGGAAATGGAAACAACTTTAGGTTAGTGACATCCTAGTAAACTTTGGGTTCGGATAATGGAATATTCAGGAAGGTGCTAGGATAATTCGTAGAGTATTAATACGGCGCTACTCACATCCAGGAGGCGAGTCTTATTTCAGACAGTGAAGTGAATAAAGTAAACTATTTGGATTGCGATAATTAGAAGTGCAGTAGTAGCGATAACTATAAAGAGTTGATTTGATATTATTTCTGAATTATGAGAGTAAACAGTAAAGTTAAATAAAGAAAGAACTTTTGAATTATATTCGGAATATTGTGTTTTAAATAACGAACTAAGACCAGGCTCGTAACAATATTAATAAGAAAATGAGTCACTTGCCTCATTTTAACTCACATCTGCGGCATAATAATTGTGGAAATATCCGTAAAATTTAGAGAAATTTTTGAACAAATTAAGGGTAAACAAGTGTTTGAAGTACATACCTATGATAAAGGGGCATAAATAAATACGTATTGAGTAACTTTCTGCCGAATGTAGGAGCTCTTTCCAAAGTAGCAAGGGAACATTCAATTCACAATGTTTGATGAACTATTAAACAACTATAAATAATACATTATTATAGATGGAAATAAACATAAAGTATAGTGAGTTGTAGACATAATGACTGATATTTTGCACAATTGGTGTCTAGAAATATCTCTTTAATATAGATACAAATACCTTCATTAGTGATACTTTTCCCTCAAATTAAGTTTTCCTAAAATAATTCATTTTTTTATTAAGGAATAGATGAAAGGAAAAAATGAGTGTACAAAACAAAAATCTTTAAATAAATTTATTTCACAGAGAGTTGACCATACAAAATTACATACGGGCATTAATCTAGGGTATCATCATCATATGCCTTACTTAGCTGTCTTAATTGCTTTTTAAGGGACCATCTCATTGTAAAATTTTTGAAAAATTGATTTATTTTTTCATCTCATCTTGAAGTACATATAGTTGTGCGTGTTCTGTCAAATTTTCAAATTAAAATTCGAGTTATTACGGTTGCTAGAACCGTTCTTAGAAAAAGAGATTGGTGCGTAAGGCGACGCGTAGATGGGCCGGCCTACTGTTCAACCGATAGTTCTTTTGCCAACATTTTAACTCTTGCCCATAACTTCCGTTTAAGGAAGAATAAGGTCAATCCAAGCACATCGTTGGGAAGGTCTGGGAAAAAGGAACAGTTTTGCGAAACATCAGAAATTCATTGGGGGAAAAATGAAAAAAAAATTTAAGCATTTTAAAAATAGTGACATGTTGTCTAGGTCGGTCCATGCCCTAGGTTAGCCCGTCTCTGAAAATCGACGAAATATGTGAAAATGACCTGAAAAAATTTATAAAATAATTAATTAATTTAATGAAATAAAAATCCGAATTTGCTGCATTTTGCTGTGTTTTATTCGATTTTTTTTCGAAATTGCAATTCCTGCTAATGTAAGAACTTGTCATTATATTAGCGCACTTCAATTATTTTCCTAAAAAATCGATCAATTATATTTTCCTTAAAACCGATTTCACATTATTGGCGTTTTGTACCTTCAAAATTTGACGCAACGCTGTCAACACGCACCTTAACGCACACAATCACGGTGGCCCAACCCAGACTACACAAGTAGGCCAACCTTGACGACTATTGTGCCAATGCCGCATCTCATGAAACCACAGCCAAACATGTCAAAGGATTGAATTTTCCTCTTGGTTTATTTTCAAGTATGAGCCACACAATACATTCGCAATGCTTACAACCTTGATGATTTCGTATTTCTCTTCACTTTCTGGCCGTATTCACTGCTGCTGAAAAAAACTTTTTTTGAATTTCAAATCAGTGGTTTGATGCTTTGCGCTCACACTCCAAATCTGAATATCAGGAAAAGTTCGCTGTCACTAAGAGAGGTTTTTCCGTTCTAGAACATTGGTGGCGCTAGTGGCCAGAAGTAAAAAAAATTGCAGTTGGTCGACTTAGACGACAGGCCAACCTTAACGGCATTCCTCTACTTATAAATTTAAACGCTAATTTTCTCGAGTTTAATACTTGTCCAATAATTTTCTTTTGTGTTAACGTAGTGCCAAATGTTAAACTCATAGTGTTGTCTTGATTATGTTATTTATACTTGTACAAGAAGGCTATTTTTGGATTTTCCGGTACAACAGCAAAAGCGAAAAAACAATTTTTTTTTCAGCACACAACTCATTGAGTTTGGCTGGAAAATTTGAAGTCTTGATTTTGACTCATCAACAAGTCCCAAATATCGAAAATGAGTAGCTTTAAAAAAAAATTAAAATAAAAAATGGAAAGAAATGAAAAAATGAAGAAATTTAGAAAAATGAAAAAAAATTATTTAAAAAATTTTAAAAAATCAGATTAATTCAAAACGAATCGAACCTGTGTAATCCTGCAGTGGGGTGAAAAAAGTAAATAGAAAAAGAAAAAAATACGCATTTCGTATCGACATAAACCTTATACTCTTCACTAGGGCTAGGTTCCTATCTGTCGTAGACGCTTCAAAGAGATCAAATTGATCTCAGAATAAATTATGAGTGTGAAATATATAAGGCAAACCCTCCCATATTACACCCAAGGAGACAGAAACTAGACTACTATGATTTATTACCGGGCAAACGTGCCACCCAAAATCAATGAGTTATGATATGGAACAACAAATAAAATTTTTTTTGGCTTTTGCTGCTGTACCGGAAAATCCAAAAATAAGTTTTTGAATACGTATAAAATTTTCTCGCCAATAAATCATAGTAATCTAGTCTGTTATATTATTGTAGTAGTGTTCGGAAACGTCTAGTATCTGGATTAAAAATCCACCGAAAAAATCATTTGAAAATTCTAAAACTTTCAAAATTACCAAAAAATTCAAATATTTGCTAAATGTTGAAAAAAGATTATATCTTTGCACCAGAGAAGGCCTTATTTTTATAAATAATAAACACCAAAGCACATGGGTAGAGCTTAAGATGTAATCAACTACATTTTAGAAAACCAACCAAGTACGAGTCGGATACGCACACGAAGGGTACCGTAACATCGTACAAGATTTAACACTGTGTATTTTTTACATCGAGCAAAAACAAAGTTTATTGTGTAGGGATCGCCTTTAATATTTAACTTTATTCTGTTTTGATTACTTTTCGTTATAGCGGTAATAGAAATACACACTCTCTGAAAATTTCAACTGCAAACCCATTACGACAGACGGACGGACGGAAGGACAGCGGCGGCTTAATAATAGGGTCCCATTGGTACCCTTTGGGTACGGAACCTTAACAATGATAACTGAAAGAATTTGCAAGAAGAATTGCAAGTTTTTTTTTAACACGTTCTAGATTATCCGTAAAAAGCGAAATCCTCACGCAATAATAACACGGTGGAAGGAATACGAAAAAATACGCTTTCCGTGCACGCAAGCTACTTGACGTGTATGACAAGACTACATCTAATCTAACTAAACTTTTACTCGCCGAAGTATTTGAGAAGTATTCAAGAAGTAATCAAGAAGTGTTACAGATAAATTCTAACCAAGTGGGTCCCTCTACATAAGGTAAGGCCTTGTCAGTGTCAAGTTGTAAACTAATAAAATACTTATTTTTTCTCTAAAAATAAAAGTTCTTAAAATTCTTCTGCTCTCCATAATAAAATACATTAACAAAACTTTTAAAATAAATAACTTTCGTAAATAACTTGCACTAAACAGTAAAAAAGATTTTTTTCTTTTTCAGTGATATATGCAAGGAAAGTTTCGTAGTAAAATAGGAAATGTTACAACTTAGATTAAATCCTAAAAGTTTGGGCAACCATAACTATAATCACAATTGTCTAACTTCAACTCATGCCCAAACTTTTAAGATTTAATCTGAGCTGTAGCATTTCTTATTTTGCATCGAAATTTTTCTTGAAGACATCACCAAGAAAGAAAAAAATTTTTTTTTTTTTTAGTGCAATTTATTTACGACAATTATTTATTTTAAGAGTTTTTTTAATGTATTTTATTTTCTACTTTTTAGTCATAATGTCTACACTCTCTCCACTCTCGACTCTCGACTCTCGGCTCACGAATCTCAACTATCGACTCTTGAGTCTGGACTCTCGAATCTCGGCACTCGAGTCTGGACTCTCGAATCTCGGCACTCGAATCTCGACTCTCGAATCTCGGCTCATCTCTCTCGACTCGCCACTCTCGACTCTTGACTCATATCACACACGGCCTAAATGGGATAACCCAAATGGTGGTAGATACCTCTCGACTCTCGAATCTCCACTCTCGAATATCGACTCTCTAAACTCGGCTCATCTCTCTCGACTCACCTCTCTCGACTCACCACTCTCGAATCTTGCATCATATCACACACGGCCTAAATGGGATAACCCAAATGGTGGTAGTTACAACGCCCACCCCAAAATCCCCGAAAACGTAGGAAAATTTTACCCCATCAGAAAGCTCCCCATTCGTTCATTCTAAATCAAAAAATCCTATGTAAATTTCTCAATTTCTCTCAAGCGCTCCGGCGCTCAGACACAAAGTTTTTTAGTCAGGGGCTTGTGAGTTGAAAAAAGTCATTTAAAAAGGGTAAACTGGTTAGGCCCCATCCGTGAAGCCGTGAAGCTATTTGTAAATATACTCAAGGTCCACCGGTCGTCTATCTAAATCTTTCTCTATGGATCACTATAATCTTTGTTCCAACAATAAAAAAATTTGTTTCTTTTTTTAAATTCTACTGTGACTTTCACTACCTAAACGGAATTATATTTTCTTCTTAAATGAATATCGTGGCAATCTGCATCCTATTTAAGAAGAAAAGATCTACTTAAAAATGATACAATTGAGAAATATATGTAAACCGAAATAGAATGTCCTTAAGTGAGCTACAATTTTCAAAAATTTCTCTACATATGTATTTGCCTTTATCATATATTCTGAGTTAAAATTTGATTTCAACATAAATCCTAAATAAGTTTAAAACTTTTCCCTGTTTCTGATATGACTAATGGAAGCTCTACAATCTTCCAACCATGCTTGAAAGCATTACGCATACTTATATACATATACATACGTACAAAGTAATATTACGTATTACATAGGGATAGGAGCACTCTACTTGATTTCAAGTTTTCACTCCAACATACATATATATGTACATGGTAGGTAGGCTTTAGGATACATATGGATACCTGCGGACGAAAGCATACTAACAGCACATTGAAAACAACATAGCCGCTGCCGACAGCACGTTCTGGGTACTTTAAAACAAAAGTTAAAAATTATGGGATGGGAATTTGTGGCTAGCCAAATAGCGACGACTTTCCGAGGACATAGAAAATATTAAAACAGCGAAAACTTGGAACTGTCATATATACACACATATACTACACTACACAGAATTGATACAAACCAAAAATACGTTAATACAAACCGGGTGGGTACCCTTTCTACCTGTTATATGGAAAAAATAAATATATAATAGCTGCAGGGAAAACTGCACAGAGAGTGAAACAAGATTTTAAAGGATAGAAACGGAAACAGTTTATTTCACTGTCTTGCAGCTTTTCCGGAAGAATAGGTTAAAGGTTAAAAGAGTGAGGAAGTGTCAATAGAATCGTGAGAGTAGTCATCTGAATCGATGAGACTCTTTCTAAAGAACACATATAAATTTGCCGTTGGGGATTTTATACAGGATGAAGGTGATTTCGTTCAGATATTTTTTGTTTGAAGAGCATTAAGACGATTTCAATCATATGTGAGATACTTGAAAAGAAGACTAAGGTATTCAAGTTTAATTCAACATGTATAGATAACAATCGATTATCTATTCTTTTACTTCTTCTACTACTTACTACCAGAAGATTTGTTTTATTTAAACCTTCCTTTCAATGTTAACAGCAAAAGTTAGTTGATGATTTTTGATATTAGAAAGAACAAATAAAATTGTCGTTAAATAATTGATTGATACTTTGTAATGATGTAGAGTGTGTTCTATAAATACTTTATTATTATCATTTATTTTTTTAAGATAATGCATTTAATGATGGTTACTGTATAAAGATTATAACAATAATAATTGGGATATAAATATGCAGAATAAATATTAAAGGATAAAGATATACATTTAATAAAATGAAAACCTTATGGTCAAATAGCAAGCAGCGTATACTATGTATGGCTTAACTACAGAATGAGTACAAATTTGTATGAAAGGAGTGAAAAGAAAAAAAAAGATGAATAATAGTAAAAATTAAATAAATAAATAATTAGTTAGAAATAAATACGAACCAGTCTGTGCACTAATTAGAAGCAAGAGACTTTAATCGCTTAAGGTCAATCGGCAGTAGATTCGACTTACATAGGATATGAACAGAATAATGTGAGTTACATCGAGGAAAAAGAAAACCAATACTTCTGGATGAATGCGCAAAAATTGCAGCTTCTTGTAGAGATATTTGGGACACTTATTAATTAGTAATTTATACAAAAAGGATAAATCACGATGTTCATCTAGTACAGGCGTGACCAACCCGCGGCCCGCGGGCCGCATGTGGCCCAGGACGGCCTTGAATGCGGCCCAACAAAACTAATATTCTTAAATTCTTTCTCAATTAATTTTATAAAACATTTTCTTTATCTATATAACATTCCCATGGGAGTAGTTACAATTGCGCAATGTGGCCAAAGAAAGTTTTCAATGTGCAATTGTACTTAGTCAAATTGACACTGAAGACATTGGGGACATTATTTATTTTTCCGAAGTAAGATGATTAAGTCGGGGTAAACTGTTGAAAAGATTTTATGATTTGCGAAATGAAATTAAATCATTTATGGAATCAAAAATAAAATCTGTGCCAGAACTTGGTGATGAAAATAGGCTCACAGATTTTGCTTTTTTAGTAGACTTGACAGCTCATTTAAATGAGGTAAATTTGCGTCTTCAAAGTGAAAAACAACTCATAATACTATGCCTCACACTATAACGGCTTTCGAAATGAAACTGAAACTATGGTAGTCACAAATTCAAGCAAATAATTTGATGTATTTTGAAATGTTGGCTAAACACTATCCTGAGAGTAACGAAAAATATGCAAACTTGATTTTCGATTTGATACAGGAATCTGAGAAAAGATTTCAAGATTTCCAAAAAAGAGCATCAATTTTTTGACATATGGTATTTGCGACTCCATTTTTAGTCCACATAAACTTGCCAGCTAATTTTCAAATGAAATGGCTAGAGCTGCAATCTGATGTTCAACTTTAAGAAAAATTTAATAATTTCACTTTACTGAACTTTTATAAGAATTATCTTCTCAGAGAAGAGTACCCCTTGCATCACAATTCGTGCCATCGCTATATGGAAGCACCTACATTTGTGAGCAGCTATTTTCTAAGCACACAAAGAATAAAAATAGGAGCAAAATAACTTATGAGCACCTTGAGAACATACTAAGAGTTACAACAACTTCGATCGCAAAGTATCTAGCATTATTGTCTCAAACACAATGTCAAATATCATATCAATTTCATGTTGCTATTTCTTTAATTTTATAATAAAAACTTTATGAATTAATGAAGCTTTAATTACTTAAAATTGTTAAGTATGTATATTCTTCGTTTTTGTCCTTTAGCTATCTTTAGAGTTCGTATATTTTATGTCTGGCCCAATATAACCCACCTACTTCCAATATGGCCCAGGGAAGCTGAAAGTTTGGCCACCCCTGATCTAGTAAGTGAGAAGGAACAGAGCTGGAACACATTGATAAGTGAGTACTACGCGGTAGTTTATAGACAAATCGAATAGAGTCACTCAAGCTACTGTAAGTCTTCTACGGCACACTGAATTGAGGTACAATAAGTTTCGTACTAACTTCATTCGCACTTCAGTTGACAGAAGATACCCATGGATCCATAACTGGCGCAGAAACTCATTTACTCTGCAAATTATATTGGTGATATGACAGCAGCAGGAAAGTTTTGAATTCAGCTCAACTCCTTGATTTTTGACTAAGCTTTGACACGGTAAGATAACACTATTAAGTAGAACAGGAGGCGTATTTTATGTATGAAGAGCGATTCGTACAGCTCGACGTATTGGCATTAAAACATAAAAAAAAATCGGATATTCAGAAATGGATCCCGAACCCAAAAAAAACCGAATATTCAGAAAAGGATCCCGAATATAATCAGAAAAGGATCCCGAACATTAAAGAAACCCGAATATTCAGAAAAGGATCCCGAACACAAAAAAAACCCGAATATTCAGAAAACGTTCCCGAAAATAAAAAAAAACCGAACATTCAGAAAAGGATCCCGAACATTCTGAAAAGGATCCCGACCATTAAAAAAAACAGAATATTCAGAAAAGGATCCCGAACATTCCGAAAAGGATCCCGACCATTAAAAAAAACCGAATATTCAGAAAAGGATCCCGAACATTCAGAAAAGGATCCCGACCATTAAAAAAAAACGAATATTCCGAAAAGGATCCCGAAAATAAAGAAAAGCCGAACATTCAGAAAAGGATCCGGAACATTAAAAAAAAACAGAACATTCAAAAAAGGATCCCGAACATTCCGAAAAGGATCCCGAAAATTAAACAAATAAACCGAATATTCAGAAAAGGATCCCCAAAAGAAAAGAGAAGCCGAACATTCAAAAGGATCCTGAACATTAAAAACTGACCCGAACATCCCTGAGTATACACCTGTTGCCCGTTAGCGCAACAAAGAACAAACATTTACTGATGTGACAATATGTGTGCTAGGACATTTTAAAGCTAAGGTTTTGGGCCGCTTAAATCCAATATGAAAAATTCATATTGATGACGTGTTTTTTGAAAAAAAATATATATATGAGCTAACTATCGGAAAAGACCAACGATTATCTATCTACCGAGGTTTAATAATAGGGTGTAAAGTTCAGAAGTTACTGGGTGATCCTAAATATCTTCTAGTCCCATTATCTCGGAAACCGTTAGGATATTCCCCCCCCCCCCCATACAATTTTTTTTGCTAGTCTAAGTATGACCTAGCTAAAGCCTTCGGGTATCACACCACTTACAGGACACCCTGTATATAATTTGTAATTTAACTTTTCACATCGAGAGAGAGAGAACCTTGAGTTAAATTATTAAATAAAATCTGGTGGAAGAAATTCTTCTTAAATCAGAATTATACCTTACTGTACTTACTTCCTTATTCATGTACATTTGTATGTAGTGTTTGTATAAAAAATTATTTACAAACATTATTCTCGTAAGTGCTTGCTCTTGCTTTGATGCATAAATAAAACATACCATAAGGAAGAAGTTTCTCTATGTTCATTCTGCATTAAAGAGGAAATCCTAATAGAGCTATTCGTGAAAAACATCCTCACAGCTGCAACTTTCAATCGGAAAATTAAAGTACCTTTATATATCATAATTACACTTCCTTTCGTGTGTGTAGCGTAATGTGCGCCTTATATGTTTGAACAATCCTTA
This sequence comes from Dioctria linearis, assembly GCA_963930735.1. NCBI lineage: Eukaryota > Metazoa > Arthropoda > Insecta > Diptera > Asilidae > Dioctria > Dioctria linearis. The sequence goes on along the minus strand of OZ005741.1, from coordinate 51,926,825 downwards.
TACATTAAACTATTTTCAGAGATCGTATGGGATGAAAAAAAAATCTCTTCAAATTTATACCTTTCAGCAAAATCCAAATTGAATTTTAGAAGGTATTCTTTCACATTCACACATGTATATATTACATACATACACACATATAAACCTTTACAGTATCAAATGATGGCCATAATAGAACGGAAATTAGATAGTAGCTTGCGCCTTTCTAGGATCACTCTCTAGGACTCACTCTGTACTCAAGATACGCGCTATAATTAAGCTTTACTTTAGAAAATGCAGTTTGTAGCAAGCGCTCATAGAAAATGACGTATCCTGTCCGCAATCCCATATTAATAATATCATCCAGGCAAGATGTATGTATCTCTATCCTGCCTGCTGGTGTTATCCATCACGATGGGATATATTTACATTATCTACATACATACAGATTTTAAGGTTGTTTTTTAATTTCGAGTTTTTTAAATCTTCAACTTATAATCGAGTTGTGCTAAATAACCCTCATAAAAAATACGGTACCTACTGGAAAAAAGTCGGGATGACCTCTTCCTTGCCTCAATTTAAATTGAAGCTGGTTTATCTTTAAGTTTAATTCCTCAAAATGTTTTCGTTTCGGTGCGGTTCAGTTTTCGTATATAATATTTTTATTTCGTAATTTCGTACGTACATACATACACACATGTATATATATAGCCCACCTACTATTCGTCCTTCTCTGGAAATTGTTTTCTTGATGGAAGAAAGTTATTAATTTCAGTTTTGTCTTTTATTTTCATGTGACTATAAAAATGAAGGGAAGGAAAATAAGAAATTTCGATGCCCATGGATTTTTGTATGTTTTGATTCGAGATGTCTCTAGGCTGAAGGTTGTTCATTTAGTACCGAACCATTTACGTAGTAGAAACCATTGAGGTTAATGTACGCGAATGTTGTACACTATATGATTGATGTGACGTCGTTATTCTGGATTATATTGCTACCGTTATTTTATTAGTGTCTGACCTTCTCTCTCTATCTCGCTCTCTCTGAAGCATTATCGTTTGATGGAAAATGGGAATTTCATCCTTTAAATAGCCTAGGTAATGTATGGAAACGCGTAATTTAAGTGAACTTGCCTGAATGTGGTAAATTCTCAAGAAGTATTTTGTGAAATACTATTTGTTGAATTAAGCAGTATACAGGGTGTTTCCACCTAGGTGGTCCAAAGAACAGGAGGTAATAGTACTCAGCTACACAAACAAAAATTTTATCGCAGAGGAAGGGGGTCCATATAAACCTTTTGCATTTGTGATTAATAAAAAAATCTAGTTTTTCACAAAACACCCTGTATCTGAAAAAGTACAGTGTATATGGTAAATATCTAAAGCTCGTTGCATGTAGAACTTCATGGTTCTTTCAAAGACTGCTCAACCAGCCTCACACTCTCCTCTTCTCAGGAGTTAAGGTGGTCTAAACTAAAAGCTTCAGATTATCTTACCTTTTTTAACTTTAACTTCTTTTTTAATTTTTTTTACAAAACATCGATTAACATAACTTTTTTTTTATAAAAACTGTAATCTGTGGACTCTTCACTTTTAATTTGACCTATTACGCCTATGTACTATCTGCAGCCGTTAAAAAGTTAATGAGCTTTATACGGTGACCGTCCACCGAGTACGTTTTCAGATACAGGGTGTTTTGTGAAAAACTAGATTTTTTCAATCACTGTAACTTCCCCCCCCCCCCCCAATACACTTTTTTCACCACCTGTTCTATGGACCACCTATAAGTGGTAACACCCTAACCCTAGCTACTATCCGTAACTTTAAGGCGTTTCCTATAATATTATTAAAATAGTAAAAGAAAATACCGAAAGATGCCACCATTTATCAGAAATGTATATTCACCTTATTTTTTGGCGATTATTCAATCTAAACGTGAAGAGATTTTTTTTTCGATTTTTGTAACGCATTCCCTGAAACTTTTCAACCACACGTCGAAGTAGCGACAAATACTGAAAACGCAATTTTTTAGTTTCGTCGGCTCGATTTTGTTAAATTTGGTAGTATTTGAAATTTATAGAAGGAATGAGACATATGGTCTGTAATTTCTTGTCATGTCCGTAAAGTTTCAGCGATCGCCGCTAGGTGCCCTAAGGTGTACATATGGATTTCTCTAAACTCTAAACCTAAATTCCCAAATTATGGATCAGAAAATTTTCCGTAAAGTTTTTATTTTTGTCACGGAATCAGAAGGAGCTCGAAAATATACTAAAAAAATCCTAAAAACAACAATATTAATATCAACCTATGATACTCGTATTGGAGTGGGGGTGATTGATATTAAGATTATGTTAATCCAATTTGCATCGACTGATTTATAATGGAGGGTTATTAGTTAAGGCATTCCTGGAAAATGAATGCAATTGAAATGAAAGATAAGTGTAGAGCTGTACGTTTCTATTCCATATTACTTTGGTGCATTTGACCCCTTTCTTTAGAATCTGAAAGTAAAGTAGTATCTACAAATTTGTATTGAATACCATGAATATTTGAGGGGGGGGGGGGGAGGCGAACAATAAAACAGCCGAATATGGTTATTCTTTAATGGAAAATAAATGAAAAAACAATATTTCCAATATAGGAATCGATGTGTATTATTTTTAAAATTGGGGATGCATACAGAGGCTCCGCCTCTTATTTAGTCACGGCGATCTCTAAGAGCTTTTGTGACATTATTACTCGTAAGCGCCCCATGGTGCTCGTTCGAACTTGGTGCCATTTTGGTGGCATATTCTAGCAATAAGAATACCTTTTCTAGATGATTTAGTTTTACACGACTGTGAAGTCGCAGGGAACGTATTCAGTAGTCTCGTCGTCTTCCGTACAGAAGCGGCAGGTCCCGCTATTGACTATATCCATCGAATACGTAATAATTTTCTGCACTTCGCACAACCCTAGGGCAATTTTGCAGTACACCGACTTAGTTTTGTCCTCCCAAATCGTGGCTGGCCAACAACATTCTAAGGTCCGATAAACACAGATCTCGATCCTTCCTCTGCAAGGCGGACACATTGCCCTTGATGCCTTCATGTCCTGGAACTCAAATCAGTGTGACCATATTTATTTCAGTTAGCTGCTTCTAGACAGCAAGATAGTCCAACCAAATCAACTTAGATTCGAAGGTATACGAATTTATCGCTTTCAATCCTATTATCTGATGGCCGATATTATGTATATTTTTACTACACGCTTATTATAAATAATTTCAGGATTCTAAATTTCTGTGGGGAGGATCTTTGCTTGAAAAATTGTAGGTAGATCCCAGTGCCTTATCGAGTCAAAAATTCTGCCCACATATGTACGCCCCTTCCATTTTAGATCCATCCGTGTACCACTTAAGAGATCCATTTTTAAATGGTGACCAAAACCGAGAGTACCTACACTGATCCTAATAAGTCACTTTAGTGGGAAGCTACAAAAGTGGAAAGACAGGGAATTAGCCCCCTTTTGATGTAGCGCGCCCGGAATAAGGCAAGTGAAGTATTTATTGACCCGCTCTCCTATCCACATGGTCAGACTAATTGGTCTAAGCAGACAAACGCTCAGACTGTTTATTACTGGACATGGCCCTTCAGTTGATTTTTTAAGATGATAGAAAAATTTAACAGCGAACTATGTCGACTGTATTAAGAGGAATATGAGAGCTCGAAGCATGTCATATTGCCAGTCACTTAATAAACATTTAGTATCTCTCCAAATAAAGTTTTCAAGCTAACCCATAAACAATAATCAACCTTGTATAAAAATGCTAGATTTAGCTCAATCACTCCAAAGGAGGATGCAATAGATAAACTCTGGTCGTGGTGTCCGCAGTGTCGTAGTGACCTAATTGCCTAACTCTTAAACTAACCTAACCTGAAGGGTAGGTCGCCAAAACGCCCATCTTCCGATAACCTTAAATGGTTTTTCGAAGTCATAGATTTTCGGCATAGCGTCTGCAATGTAATAAGCCATCGCGTCCTCCAGGAATTCTTCCTGTATCAAGAAGGTTTATCCTTTTTGCATATACGCATAGCATCAGTTACTTACACTTCTTCAAAAGCAAGCCGTTGCAGTTTTTGTAAACTAGTAGCTTAACTTGTATTTTGTTTAGCTTTGGCAACCATGTAAGCTAAAAGTCTAGGGATTTTAGCTTACATTTGTAGTGTATTGCGATGTTAGGAATTTAATGAAAATATTTCTTTTAAATTTTAATATAAGGAAATTTTATTACACAGGTTGGGAATCTTTACAAAGGTTTGCCTATGTGGTCCCTAACACGGCCGTCCTGCTACCAGAATTTAAGCAAAAGTAGGGTTAGTAAATACGGTGTTAAATGTTTCTATTTTTGTTTAAATTATGGGTTAGTTTGATAAGTTTTAAATATATATATTTTTTTATTTTTATAATTATATTTTTAATATCTTTTTAATTGGGTTAAATATTTAACTTCAGCTGCGGGTACCTTGCCATGTGATCCTGTCTGCTATATGTATTCTCGTCACCTTCTTCGCTGCCTTCGCTGACTTCAAGCTTCCCAGAATGGAGATTGCGGTTTTGCCTGGGCGCTTTTAAATTCTCTCTTTTTTCTTATTTTATTTAAAATTTTTAACTTATATTTTTTCTGTATGTGGGACTAGTATTCCTGTCCGTCTTCGTGGCCAAAAACTTCTCACCGGAAATTCCAACCTCCTCCTCCCTCCTTTTTTTGTTTGTTCCAATTTCGGCGTAATTTTGGGCAACCATGAAAAAATAGGGGGAATGAAATTGCTAAGGCTAGGAGCTGAGGAGCAACTCACTCGTTATTACTTACGGTGTTTTATTTATTAGTTTTTTACTTTAATTATTATTTATTATTTATTTCATTTCGTATCTTCATTTAATATTTATTTATTTATTGGCATATTTATTCAATTATTATTAAGTTATCGAATTATTATTATGATTGAAATTATAGATTTTAAATGAGATTCTTAATCTTGTACTTATAAAAAAAGAAGGATAATTCTTGTTTTATTACTAGAATTGTTGGACGGGGGCTTTTATTTATATTAAGCTGCTTTGTTTCCAACATCACTTGTCTAAAAATTCAAATATTTTTACTAATACTAATCTTAAGGCCTTCCAGCGAGATGCCTTACAACCAAACGATTGAAATTTAAGTGTATACCGCTCAAGTTCAGCCAAAAAGTTCATTGCATATTCATATTGCTCCTGTAGCCTTCTCCAGAACTTTTATTAAATGATGATTTGAAGTTAGTCTGCTGTACAGAATTTATGTTACAACCATTATTTTAAATTGTTTTTTTTTTGTGTTTTTAATTAGTTATAGACCACATAAAACAGCAGTTCTGATTCAAAATTTAAAAGTTAAAATGTGCAAAATTTAAATGAAAAATGCTTGGCGTGGCATCTAATTTAGATGGTTAGTTTGTTTTTTTTCTTGCCGGTCTCAAGTACACGGTGCACCATACCAAGACAGAAATCTTTAAAAGTTACTTTTCCGTAGAAATATAAAAAAATAAAACAACGAAATGCGAAGAAAGAGAAAAATTTGCATTCAGTGAGAGACCAAAAGTAAGTAAAATTTATTATCCTTCCAATGCACGAGCGCGATTTTATCTGAAAGTTTTTTCTAGTTTGTTTTTTTTTATGTACCCGTGGTAAAAATCTTTTCGAATTCCTAGGGAGAAATGTAGACAGAAAGTTATGATCTATGCACTTATGATATAATCCTATATTTCCATGGCAAAAACGTTGTCGGGAGATAGGGGATTTGTAGTTAGGTTATAGTCAAAATTGCAACATGAATTTATTTCTATTCTGTTTTAGTTGTGAATTTTTCTTTTTTTATATATACTTTTATAAGAATGCAAAGAGGAAATATGATTTTCGTTTTCAACAACTTCAGAGGGTTCAATTTTCCGCTGTATAACTCCAAAATATCAAAAATCTTACATTGCGTAATGGTTGTCAGAGCAAGGTCGATTATAATGCCATAACTCCTCGTTATAAGAAAAAAAAATTCAGGATTCAAGATTTTCATGGGACATCAGATTTTAAATAGAAGACTGACGGTAAGACTTCAAGAGAATATTTTTTATTTGTACTTTTTATCATTATTATGAACTATATGAGCCTGGGGCTTAGTAATATAAAAAACATATCTTCCTTGTAGAAGTTCTTTGGCTTTGCGATGAAATTTTCCGCAAGTACCCTTCTGGCATCTCCTCTACTGTTTATCTTCTTTTTCTGTAAATAAACCTGCAGACTTTCGAATAGGTAATATTCTGATGGTGCGATATCTGGATCAGTAAGGTCGGTGAAGTATTTTTTCCATCCGAATCCCCGTATTTTTTTCCAACGATACTCTTAATACAATGTAGCCTTGCGTTTTCTTGGCGAAATAGGACTCCTCCCCTGTTAACTAACCTGGATCATTTCTCAAAAAGTGCTGACTTTAAACGCTCCAATTGCTCACAGTAGAAGTTCGAAGTAATTGTTCGGTCCCGTACCAAAAGATCTAAATGGTTAACCTATTCCATATCCTATCAAACATTAAGCAAAAACTTTTGTGGGTGAATGTCCTGTTTAAGATGGATATGTCGCGGTTGGGCCAAGCCCTTTCACATTTGATATTCTTGTAACAGATCTGCTTTCATCATTGGTAATAATCCTTCAAAGAAACGGCTCGTTTTATAACCTGACGAGGAGATTATAGTAAATGTCCTTTCTTTTTTCTCATTGATTCTCCATCACGTCATGATTACCTATATTTGAAGTTTTGTGACCTTTTCCATCTGGTTAGTGGTTACTTGAAATTTTTAAAAACAACTGATAAGATTTCGAATAGGTAGTCCTAATGAAACAGGAGATAGGTTGAAGTGTTAGGAACAAAAAAACTTGTATGGCAAGGGGAGACGTAATTTCAACCGCTTTGGAGTTACATGGTGATTAAGAAAATTACATAGTTTTTTACAAAACACCTCGTAAATTGCTTGTTGTAAAAACCATAAAGGTTATTTTTAGCTCAGATAATATCTAACCGTCTAAGCTATCCCAGCAAATGACGATCCATCCCTCTACCTTCCTCATGTGGCTAGTTATAGGGCTTGAAAGAAAAAAAACTTAAACTTAAACTTCCACGACCGTTTTTTATATAAACCTCATTTTATGATAAATATTTTTATTAATTTTCATCATCTTGTGCTAATTTTGCGAGTCATTGCATAAAATTGGACGTGATTTCTATCGTCAGTAGCGAAATTACTGAAATTATGCATCATTAACGAACATCAAAAAGGTTGCATTGGATTAAAAGGATCAAGGTATCAAGCATCTTCCGCATGAATTCATCGATACGCTGACAAGAAATGGAGTTAATCAAGCTCTTAGATATTGGATCGCATACATATTGAACAATAGAACCATCTATGCCGAGCTAGGTAAGGAAAGCAGAGTAAAAAGAGTCCCTAGGGGCACTCCTCAAGGCGGTATTTTATCACCTTTACTATTGATCCTCATTATGTTTGATCTCCTGATAATGGTCACCCGGATGGAGTAAAAAGCGTTATGCAATGCAAACATAAATTTTGAGAACTATGTTTCTTGGAATCTTTCAAGCGATACCCCACACAATACAAAACAAACATAGTCTTTTTGAGGGAGCCCAACTTACCCCCATTAAAAAACTAAAAAAAAAAACGTCATAATATTTTACTGTCAAAATATGTACTCGTCATGAGGATTTAACTATTTGGTCCACGAAACTAAAAATATTTAAGCAAAAAATACTTATCTGATACATCAGACAACTTCCAACAATTCATGATTGCAATGTTAATAGCCATTCAGCAGGGCTATGAAAAGACAGTAAACCTATTATGACCCAATATAAGGAAGATTCTTCCACCAGCTCATAGCGCACTTTAGTAAAATAATTAGCAATTGCTAAACAATAACCTCGCATGGTATTGTTCTGCAACTGACGGTTATTTTGCTGATTAGCCCAAGAGCTGGCTGCGAAGAGCACTTAGCGGAGCAATCGACGATTACAATAACAATTAACCTCACATGGTAATTGTTACGTAAAGCTATTGTTTACTTCTAAGCGACTCAGGTGCTGTAACCGGTAGAACAAACGACAAGGTTGACAAATCAGCCGCACGGTACCGGGAATACAAGGTATAATAAGTAAATTTTGTCACATTGTAGCTGATGTACTGTGACGTTACTTAGACCTCAAATTAAAGGAAATTAAGGAAATTCCTAATATATTAATAAATTTGACAATAAGTTACTAAAATTGTCTGTAAAATTAAAGTTTGGAATATTTTGGAAGTTTTTTTTACAAAATGTTTACCATAATTAATTGGTAAATCGTAAATAGTAAAAAGATCTACTTTCAATTTCAAATGTTAATGTAAACAGAAACAAAATTATTTTCTTATGCCACCTTTAATTAAAATTCACAGGCATGAAAATGTTCAACATTCAAATTATTTTAAAATACACATTTCTTCAATTCAATTCGAGTCGAGTTTCAAGTGAAACAAGCTTAGCTGATAACCATAATCCGCACAGAACACCATATATCCTACCCACAACATTACTAATATGATCATCCCAGGTAAGTGTTTTATTAAAAGTCAGACCTAAGTTCCTAACTTTGCTACAGTAAGGTATCACTACGGAATGAAGAAGCACGGGAGGAAAACAGGACGTATTAAGTTCATGCCTGTATATTATAATACAGTTCGACTTCCGGGGGTTTAAGAGAATCAAATTACTTACTGCAAAGGTCTTCGTTAATTTTCCTTGCAGCATCTTCAATTAAACCAAGGGAGATCCGAGATATAACTGGACGTCATCGGCATAGAGGTGGACCTGAGAGTGAGTTACTACAGAAGGCAGATCGTTTATGAAGCAACTGAAAAGAAGTGGGCCTAGGATAGAGCCCTGAGGAACCCCTGATAATATCAAGAGAGAGTCCGATAATGTATTATTTACAAACACTCTTTGCGTTCGTCCGTATAGATAACTTTAATGAGTTTAGCCGCAGAGCGAGAAAAACCAAACCTACGAATCAGTTTTATTATTAATATGCCAAAGTCAACTGAGTCGAAGGCCTTTGAGAAATCAAGTAAAGTAAGAAAATTAACCAGATTATTATCTATATTCTTACTAAGATCGTCGACAATTTTAACAAGAGCTGTGGTGCAGCTATGTCCTATCCTGAACCCAGATTGAAATGTGGAAAGCAGGTTTTTGGAAGTGAGATAATCATTAATTTGCAAGCACATTATGCGTTCCAGACTTTTCGATAATGGCGAGGGTATATGAATTCCTCTGTCGTCATTAACTGAGGAAGGTCGAGAAGTTTTAGGGATAGGAATAACCTTTACAATCTTCCAGCTCTTGGGAAACACAGACTGGTTTAGACACTTATTGTAAATGGCAGTAAGAGCCTCAATGACAAATGGCAATATGAGCTTGATAAACCTCAGCGTAATTTCATCCATGCTGATAGCGTTGGACGAGATTGAAGACACTGCCAAAACTTCTTCATCCCAAGTTACAGGATGGAATGAAAAACCAGAATCAACTGATGCCTCCTGCAAATAAGTATCAGCATGTAAATTTGAGGAACGGGAGTTATGACCAACGCCAGTTATAAGGTGGGAATTCATGTCATTAGGATCAACACAACAGTTCTCACGGGCTGCACTAGCAATTCCCATGCTACGCAGATTACTCCACAGGATTTTGAGAGGGAAATCGGCATTTAGTTTAGAGCGGAAGTAAGCACTCTTGGCATTCTTAATTTCCACTTTAACAAAGTTACGTGCTCTGCGATACACATCCCAATTAACGCTTGTCCGTACCTTTTTCCATCTGCAGTAAAGCATATTTCTCTCTGCAATTAATCCTCTAATATAGCCTGTGAACCATGGACAAGATAGTCGATGTTTATATTTACGCTTTAAAGGTACATGTTGCTCATAAAGATTTAGAACTAACTTATTAAAGGCCAAAACCTGCTCGTCAATCGACGGAATATTGACAATTTCCTGCCAAGGGCAGTTAGAAGCATCCTCATGTAAAGCCGATTAATTTAGATTTTTCCTTTTTCCGGTCCCGGTAGTAAAAAGAAACTCTTCCATTAACCACGTCGAGTTGAATATCATAGGAAAGAGATACTAAATCGTGATCAGATATACCAGGAAGAGAGAACTGATCATGAAATAAAACTTTGGAAGTATCGCTGGAAATGAGCAGATCAAGTAAGGAACTACTATTTTCCCCAAACCTGGTGGGCAGATTATTTACAGCTTGCAGGCCAACACAGGATAGATTCTCCGCCAGAGTGAGGGATTGAATATTGACGACAAGAAGATTCGTATTCAAATCGCTCGTTAATAAAACGTGTACATAATTAGCACTTAACTGGTTCAAGAGATCGAAAAATTCAGTGGTTGAAGAGCCACCTGGAGACGGCTACTGTTCGAGCCTTTAACTCTTCTCTAATGAAAATGCATGTACCACCCCCACGTCTTCCCATTCTGTCATGACGAAACAAATTATACCCTTAAATTTTCACCAATGAATCGGGGATGTGTTCATATAGCCAGGTTTCTGAAATACAAAGAGCATGAAGCTTACGTGCCTGTAACATATAACGAAACTCATCAATTTTGGGGAAGAGGCTACGTGCATTTATATGGCTTATGTGAAATCCATTTACCCGATCACATAATATTTTTATTAGAATATAAGAATTCACTGCACATGAAATATTCTTAAATTTACTATTTTACCAAGTTCCCACAATTTTTGCTCTTCAGCAGTATTTTCAGACAGTAACATGATAATTAAAAGAATGTCAAGAAGTAAGCATGAAAGAAAAACTGATCAAGTCAGGTAGATAATCTTTAATCGTTAACCATAGAAGAAGTAAAGTTAATTCGTGAATAAAATTTTATTAAAATCAATAATCTTGTTTTTTTATCGTGTGGCTTACTGTATAATTTAACGGGCGCAGCAGGCAGGATTGCGGTCAGAGTCAAGTATTTACCACGTACTCTGGACGAATGTTGCGAATGCTATGAAATTGAATTAAAATTGAAATAGTACTTTATTGCACTAGCTACAAGACTAATACAATAAAGCTATTTGGCCCACGGCAACGAGGCCATCTGGGCAGAGGAGAGTTGTGTGTTAATAAAATAAGTAAAAAACAAGTTTTCAAACAAAACTGAGGCCAAGCCGCATCAAAAAGTAGAAAATAAACTTTTCTTCACACACAGAGGTGGACTCAGATTTTTTGATTGGGACATTTTTCTTGAATATTCTTTCTCTTCATGAATCAAATCACTTATTACCTCTGATTGTTCATACTGAAATATATCGGGGATTGTCAACGAATAAAATCTGAGTCCACCTCTGTGTGTGAAGAAAAGTTTATTTTCTACTTTTTCATGCGGCTTGGCCTCAGTTTTGTTTGAAAACTCGTTTTTTACTTATTTTATTTTCTGCCTTTTCCACGTTATTTAAATTGGAAAATTCTGCATTTTTCCTGAAACAGATTTATCACTAATCATATCGATGAAAATATTTCCGATGATTTTCCCGCTTTTCCGGGTTTTCCACAAAAGCAACCTTATGCAACTCATTTCGCTCTACAACTTTGTCTTAGGTTGCAAAACGCTCAAACGCTTCCTTGGTCGGAAAACCTCCGGAAAAGGGTTTTACATGAATTTTCCTCGATTTTTTCTGCAAGTTTTCACCATTGTCGGAGAGAAAGTAATGATGCCAGTTGATAGGGAACTTGATCCTGCATAACTTAGAAAACTTTTTTACCGGAAAATTTTCCGGAAAAGTCGGAAAATTCCGGAAAAATCGGAAAACTCTGCATTTTTCCTGAAACGGATTTATCACTAATCAAATTTGTACCAAATTTTCAAATGATTTTTCCCGATTTTCCGGGTTTTCCATTGAAATTTCCGGTTCAAATTTTGATAGATTCAATTGTCACGCGACATGAACCTGTGTGCCAAATTTCAGCTCGCTGTGATGACGAAAAGTGGGTCTACGAGAGTGTCGAAAATAGTAAAGAAATAGACAAATTCGTGTACGAGTTAAGGGGAATGGCTGGCCTCAAAAATACTGAGAACTGTCCCACATCTTCTAAACACTTGCAAGACGCGGAGACAAGAGGGTGTTGCCAATATAGCATTATACATATACATATGGCAAATTTGGCATTCTCGTGGCTTCAAAAGCATTCACTTTTTTGTAGAGCATTTTATATTATTTTTTGCATCATATCATTTTTAATTCGAAAAATGGACGGAAAATGTATTTTATATCAGAAGGGTTCAACAAGGCTTTCAAAGGTTTGCTGTACCTACATGTACTTTTAAAACACATTCGAAATTGAAGAACAAATATAAAAACAGTTTTTAAATTTTGTTTTCATTTTCTAATTAAAAAAAAAAAAAACAGTAATTTTATTTCATGTAAATCAATTTTGAAGTAGAGTATATGTATACATGGTCATGGTATATTACACTCAGCTTTTACTTGCCCAAGTATTAGAACACTCTGAATTTTCCCACATTTGGTGAAGCATTGGAATTTTTTTTTGTTACTATATTGGGCCATACAGATAAGTGAAGGAGGGATTGAATTTCTAAGCGGTTACAAAAATATTCCAAAAACAAGGATTAGGGGAAAGGATTAAGAGCTCACTTCTTTCCTCAGTTCCTTCACACAGAGCCATAACAACTCGTTTTGGCGCCTGAGGCAAAAATCCTCAACATATCCTTATATAAAGTGACGTTGTCTATCAATTGACTGTACAAAGCTGAGCAACAATTGATCACGAAAAGAATAATAAATAATATTTATTGTACATAAAATTATTATTTGATATTGCGAATATTGGGGTGAATCAGTTTGATAGAAAAATTTGCAAGATTTTACAGATAGACTTTTCTATGGTTTTTCGCCGTGAACTAGTTTCTAATATTCTCAAAATCACAAGCACTACTATCATTTCTTTTTCGGTTTACAAGATAGCCACATTTGATCACAAGTGATTTTTTATTAACTTCAATTTGCTGAAACTTCATTCACATGGTCAGTTACAAAAACTCTGAATGCGATTTCCGACATTTAGATAAGATTCTTGGAGGCTATCGTCGTGAACTCATTGAAGCAATTTCAAAAGCGGCTTTTCTCAGACTATCGGCGTACATTTTGCTAAGTATATCGCAAGAAAGGAATCAAAAATCTTCTGAAACTTGTTCCAACATTTCGTACATCCTCGTCAGTTAGAATAAAAGAATATCAATCGATTCAAAAATTAGTGTGCGAAGCACTTGTTTCGTGTCAATTTTGGGATCACTCATAATTTTGTAATTCAAAAAGGTCGAGGCGCTTCTTTTCTCTTGTTTCTTTAATGTTTGCTGCTATATCCACATCTTCAGCAAATTTTGTAGCACTGGCAAAAATTTCTTCCATGTCAGGATCACGCACCAAGCTCAGCCTTGTTAAGCGGGTAAATTCAAATCGAGAACAAAACAATTTATTTAACAGTTAAAACTCAACAATAATTTATATTTGTGAAAGGCAGTTGTTTTTTAACCGGCGGCGCCCCTCCGCATCAACATATGCCTGACTTACCTTACTCTTGTTACAGCTGTGTAAGTAAAATTGTTGATCTCTCGGATAGATACTGTTTCCATAGAGAAACCCTGTTTTAGTTTTAATTTTAAGTGTGGAAGGGCCAACCGCTCTTTCACATATTCTGTACATACATATTTTTTTCTGTATAAATTTCTTCTTTCTTTCATCTTATTTAGCATGGAGTTCAATATTCATTGAAAACGTTGTCTTGCTCTCCTTGCGCTACGATGTCTTGCTCTCCTTGCGCTGGGTGCAGTAGGTAATCAGCCTAATAATTTGGGTTGCTTACCTCTTATAAAAAAGTAATTTTTGAAGAGCTTTGGGGGCTGGTTTGTCATTATTTGCCCGGGCCGATTTGAAGATCCAGTCCGTCCCTGATTGCGGTAACAATCCAAAGTGTTAAAAAACGGTTTTGAAACAAAGTAAACGACAGGTTATCGTTCTATTAAGAACTAACGCATCGACGGATAATTGGTGCAAGATAAAGTGTGTTTCAGGGAAAAATTACTCCGAAGGCACATCGAAGAAAAACTATTACGTCCCACAGCCGCGAACTTGTTGAAAAATTATCAAAGGTAACACTACATTGGATTTGGTGAGTTCAACTCTTTATACCGAAAGTTCTTAAATCTGGATTAATTTGGAGAAGAATTCGACGGTTTCTTGCTTCACAACTCTAACAAATTCAACAGATCCAAAAAACTATGAAGATAGAACTTTTTATTATTATACATACGTAAGTCAAAATATTGATATCTTTCCGTATTTTGCTATATATATATATATATATTCCTTTTTTTTACTTAAATTGCGATATGAGTAAACGACTAACAAGTAGAAACCCTAATCCAGGAAGATTTCATAATAGAATAAGAGACAGTGTATCAAATTTAATTAAACGTGCAAGGGCAAGTGAAGAAAATTTAACTACAATAGATAATAGGTCGGCATCAAGCTCAAATAGAGAAAATTTAACTGCAATTACACATAATCCGTCAGAACCAAACTCAACTAGTGAAACTGTTAATGAAATAGATTTAAACGAAGTTAATTCAGGGGAATTAGAATTTTTAACTATGGAACAACAACAACAACCACAAAACCCTCCACCCGTAGATTTAACCAGTACCGCGACATAAGTTTTCAATTCTCTTAGGATTCCGGATGCAATCAAAGATTTACCAAAATTTGATCGCAATCCGCGACTCCTTCACGATTTTACTAAAAACGTCGAAGAAATTTTATCTTTAGTAAGAGTGATCGATGGCACAACCTATGCAAAAATCCTAGTGAGGGCAATCAGCAATAAAATAGAAGGTCAGACCAATGAAGTGCTTAACATGTACGGCACACCATTGGTTTTGGGATCAAATAAAAGATAATCTTATACTTCATTACTCTGATAAGAGAAAAGAAACCTCTCTTATCAGATATTTGCATTCCCTTAAACAACATAGTAAGTCAGTAGAAAATTTTTATAGTGAAATAGTGGAAATACAAGCAGCATTATTTAATCACATTCAAATTCACGAAAAAGATGTTAGTGTAGTGAAAGCGAAAAAAGACATGGACACAGAAATGTGTCTAAATGTTTTCCCATCAGGACTAAGGGAACCTTTAGGTTCAGCCATTCGAGCTATGTGTCCAGAATCTTTACCCAGCGCACTCTCATACTGCATCCAAGAACAAAATATTTTCTATACAAAATCAGAACCATCAATAAATCTTATTAAGAGTAGACCTAGTGGACAAGTTCGGACCCCAATTTTCCAACAACGCACAAATTACAATCCACCACCACAGAGAACTTTTCAACCTGTCCAACCATTCCAATCTTTTCGACTTAATTCAGTACCTCAGCGACAATTTCAGAAGCCCTTAAACAATCAACCTTGTGATCAACAATCAAGGCCTTTCGCCCCAAATCCTTTTTATAGACAAAACTTACCTAAACCGGAATCAATGGAGGTCGGTTCAGGCAATTCCCGCTGCAGACGATCAACTCTCAATCATCCACCACAACCAAATAGAAATTTTTCCGCTCCACCTAATCAGAGACCCCGATTTACTAGTAAAGAGCTTTTCAACACCTATGAACAAGATTTACCATCAAGTGGAAACTATAATGAATACTCAAGTGACTACTTCTACACTAATCTAGACAGATATTATGATAACTACTGATACTGATAATGATCAAAATCAACAGACTAATCATATGCTAACAGACGCGACGGAATAAAACGAAGAACCTAACACATCCGATGAAAATTTTCTTGCAATAGCCTCAGCCGACCCATCAGTTACATAGATTTAAATAAATACGGAAACACCCTTCCCTATATAAATATTTCCACCCCATTTGGGCATACTTTGAAATTCCTAATCGACACAGGTGCTTCCTCTTAACATATTAACTAGCCTTGGCGCTAAAGTTGACCTAGCAAATCGAAAACTAACTACAGACAACGCTTTAATTGATCTTAATTTAAAACCTAACTTTATGTCAGAAAAATATATCATTCCGGCTAAGACAAAAGCTATAGTGAAGTTGAGAGTAGATGTACAGAATGGCGATATATTTACTAAAGCTTTTAAAATTTTATGTAACTTTCGCAATTTCCTTTATTATATTTAAATTTGCTATTTTACCAAGTTCCCACAATTTTTGCTCTTCAGCAGTATTTTCAGACAGTAACATGATAATTAAAAGAATGTCAAGAAGTAAGCATGAAAGAAAAACTGATCAAGTTAGGCAGATAATCTTTAATCGTTAACCATAGAAGAAGTAAAGTTAATTCGTGAATAAAATTTTATTAAAATCAATAATCTTGTTTTTTTATCGTTTGGCTTACTGTATAATTTAACTCGCGCACTGTCTGAAGACCCAAGTGGAAAAGGGCCTTTACGCATCTACCCCAAGGACAAGACGCGCCACCAGGATATGTTGCTGTGCCTATAAAAAATACCAATTACAATTTGTATAAAGCCTTTATCCTTCACCTTATTTTACCTACTTTACCAAAATTTTGTCAATAAAACTTAATGCACTCGGTATAGGAGCTCATAGGCAAACATATCCTATATATACGGAGAGCTGGCGACCAAAATACTTCCGTCATTTCATAAACAAAATTTTCCATTTTATCATACGCTCTTAACATCGCTGATAACTTATCCGGAAGTCTGCCTGGCTTCCATTGGTGGATGGCTGTGCAGGATGGCCTCGAAAGGCTTAGAGAAACCGGTGAACTTACGTGATTTCATAAAGGCTGATTTTTGGTGAGGCAGCAGAGAATTTTATCGCATGATCAATGGTAAAAATGGCAGACACCTTGGATGGTGGTAAAGTGCTGGCAGACGGCAACAAAGACGCGCAAAAATGTGTATAACTTACGTCATACTACGATAATTCGAGAACGCTTTCTTTTAGAGTGCCAAAAATTTGCTCATGGCCGTTTTTAGAAAAAAGTAAATTTAGTTTCGAAATCGGACAGGACCTTCGTAGGGTTTCTATACAAAAATTTCGTTTTTCACTATATATTATGGGCAGTGCCGTAAGAACGCGTAGATGTGGAGGGCTGAAATTAAGTACAAAATGTTTTCGTACCAATTGTAAATACTAGTTCAAAAATAGACTAAATCGAGAAACCCTTTCTTGGTGCTGCCATACAAAATTTTGGTTTTTCACTATATATTTCAACACTGCCTCAGAAAACGTCGACGTACGCCTCTGAAATCTTGCACGCGGCATTTCCATAAAAATTGGAAATACAAATTTAAAAGCCGACCACCAAATTGGCAACCCTTTCTTGATTTTATACGGCAACACCAAGAATGGCTTGCCCGATTTATTTGCATTTTTTTTTTACAATTTTTGTGAGAACGCTTTGTGCAAAATTTCAGCGCTGTTCGTTGACAAGCTCTCAGGCAGTGTGCAAATATATAATTAAAAACGAAGTTTTTGTATGGCAGCACCAAGAAGGGGGTGCCCGATTTAGTCTATTTATGAACTACTATTTACCATTGCTAATAAAAGTCTGTGTACCAAATTTCAGCTCTCTATGTCTACGCGTTCTTAGACAGTGCCCTAATACATAGTGAAAAACGAAATTTTTTTGTGGCAACCCTACGAACTAAATTTATTTTTTTCTAGAAAAGCCCGCGTGCAAAATTTTAGCACTCTAAGTGAAAGCGTTCTCGAGTTAACGTATGGTGTGACGCCTGCCAGCAATTTACCACCTTCCAATGTGTCTGCCATTTTTACCATTGCTTATGAGATAAAATTCTCTGCTGCCTCACCAAAAATCAGCCTTTATGAAATCACGTAACTTAACCGGTTTTTATTAGTCCTTCGAGGCCATCCTGCAGAGCCCTCCACCAGTGGAAGCCAGGCAGACTTCCGGATAAGTTATCAGCAATGTTAAGAGAGTATGATAAAATGGAAAATTTTGTTTATGAAATGACGTAAGTATTTTGGTCGCCAGATCTTAGTCTAATACAATAACTGCTCGCTATCAGAGCCAGCTATGCACAGAGCAGGTAAAAATAATCACACCCAAAAAATGTCATCCCTACTAAAAGTGATTTTCTAAAAGCCGTCAAAGACAAATATTTTCACATGTTCTAGTATATTACTCATCCAACCAGCTCAGAGGGTAGTATGACACAATTAGCATCACTGGATAGTTAAGTTATGGCTAAATGGGCTATTAAGATAGCCGGGTGGATATGCACATACAACTACTCTTTAATTCTGTCTGAATGGATCTTCTTTTTCTTTGTTTTTATTCTTAATATGTCACAAAAACACAGATCCTGCTGACGACCATTATTCTCCTCCAGCAATTCCATAAATTGATTCTTACTGTTCAAGTGCATTCAACTTCTTAAGATTGCATGTGTACTTTAATTCTACATTGATAATTATTATTAAATATTACAACGAAGGTATAGATAAAAAAAACTCCAATTTGAATAGTTTATATTGACAAAATCGTTAAACACATCACACCTAATAACAGTTTTCCGGGGAATATATATGACTAACTACATTTACACAGATTTGATCTGAATTTCATAAAAGTTCCCATAATCCGTAATCCACCTCCTTGTCAAAAACTTGCCTGGAATCCAAATTAGGTCTACACGAACCCCAAGTTAACAAGTTTTATTTCCCTAATAAAAACACCGGTGGTTCGGAAAACAAAGTTTCTCCTGTCAAATCGTCCTTACGGACTTTCATATATTTCTTAAGTATACACACTAACCTCCTTACCTTATAAGGAGTCGAAAAGGCAGAACTAAATTTTTATCTCAGATCTAGAAAAGTTCCATATGAATGTACTGTAGATATGTATGTAGATAGGTTGGAATAAGTTTTCTTATGGGAATGTTTTATGTTTTTCGGGCAAAAAAATCAATTCCCTAAGATTTTGTGTCTAGTCTCATAATCATTCATCACACACATGAATTAAGACCACAACTCGAAGAGAAATTAATCTCCTAGCTAACAACCGACTTTAAGTTACGTAATTTGGTAGCAGTTGAATCGTACCAAGATATGTTTTGTGTTTGAAATCACCTCTCACTTTCCAATCGTGTAGTTATGCAAGGGAGCATTGCTTTTCGGTCATGAAAGGATTCTATGCATAAATGCATACTTAACTACTAACAAAAGAGCAGGCGAAATTAATACCATTCATGCAAGCCGCCAGTGTGATTCTTTGCCAATTATTTATGGTACCCCCCCCCCCCTCCGCACCCCTATAGTGGTGATTATAGAGAATCACACAATAGGTTTTATGTATAGTTGCCAGCACCACAATATTCACGTATTCTTTCCAATTCAAAGCCTTATTATTTAAATTTCTCAACTGTTCATAGCGGTAAAAAATAAATTCAAGTATTCTGCTTCGTACTTATTTGTATGAATGCAGCTTTTACACACAAAGAAGATCACTTTGGGCTAATTTTGGAACCAACTTTTTCCCATTTTCCGCTAGCTAGAAATTTCATAAATTTACGCTCAAAGGGACGTTTTCAAAAAAATCATATCTCAAGATGGCAGAACCGATTTTTCCGATTCAAATGTTAATTCAAATGAAGTATCTTTAATAAAAATTTCAACGTATCGAACAAAATTTTCTGTTAATTATAGTAGGGGAAAACAAAAAAATATTTAGTCAAATTGAAATTGACCGAGTTTGCTGCTAAATCCGTAGCTGGAGCATTAAGTGAAAAAACTCTAGAACTGCGGATTTAGCAGCAAACTCGGTCAATTTCATTTCGACTAAATTCGCTATGAATTTATCTCGTAGCAAAACTCTCTATTAAATGGTAACTAGTCCTGATATGTCTAAATCTTACTGAATATTCAATTAAATATGGAGTACTTCGCCTCATATTTAAATCACGCTTAAAAATTATATTTAAGTGTAAGGACTTTGGCGTATACTACAGGCAGGAAGCCCTACTGATGAGTAGTACGGTTTCTGCTGACTCGAAATGCCCTCTTTTGCAAAGAAATTTCATTTTTCAAAGATTTTTCGTCCGTAAAAAGAGTTTTTCACTTAAAATAATGTGTGAGTTATTCGCGTATTCCATACAACATCTGGATAATTTCGCGGGGAATGGCTGTATGTACAGTAGGTGGCCATCGAATTGGAAACTTTGTGAAATTTCCATACTATGATTTATTTTATATATTTTGTCACTCCCCCCTTAACAGTATCTACTGCTTTTATGCGGTCGGGCATACTTTCAATGCATTTCTCAATCATTGATTCAATATCAATGTCATTTCTCCACATATCCTCGATTCTCTTTTTCAATATTTCAACTGTTGGATTTGATAAGCTATAAACTTTAGACACATACAAGAAATACCCAGATATCAACGATAATACTTGTTCGAACCAAATTGATTCGAATATATTTTCATAAACAGAAAACTTCTGAAAGAAAGCATGCTGAAAACAAAGCATTAAATTTTTAGTAAAATTAAATCTAATTTTATTTCTCTTAAGCGAAAAACAAGTACACAACCCAACATAGCCATGTATTTGTCTTCTTCATAGCATATTGCATAAATACAACATAAAAATATAGCCTCATTGAGCAAATTAATTTAAAATTATTATCAAAAAACAATTCCTGAAAAGGGAACATATTATCAACAATACCATGCTGAAATTGAGTTCTGAAAAGAAGACAAATTCAATCTAATTACAATTTTTCCAAAAAATAGGTACAACATCTATCAAAAGCATGTGTTGTCATGTAACATACAATGCATGACACAAATACAATCAAATCAAGCAGATCAATTTGCAACTCTAGCATTATCATCATTATAAGTACCATCGAACGGGAATTTCTTCTCTACGTGATACGAAATATTTTTTGCAAATATAATTAATTTAACACAACAGCATGTGAAACTCTAAATTTCTTGTTGCTATGCATTTTTGTTCGTTGCTAGGCAAATTTTATCGCTAGTACCGTAAGAGCACAGCTGCATTGCCAATTCTTGTAATCATGCGCCGCTGCTACTCTATCAGTGGTGTCGTGGGCAAGCAAGGGCTATATAAACGACAAGCTGACTGATCTCGATCTTTTTTTTTTGTACTTGGCATCGCTTGGGGTAAGTTGGCTGTGTAGGGACTAACATTATATCGGGTATCGACTGATATTTCACTTCTAACAATTAACAATTATTTCTGGTACCGACGGGAATAAACGCATCTTAATTCGGGTCTCGACTGAAGTTAAGATATTTACTAATAATTATTTCTGGTATCGACGGGAATAAACGCATCTTATTTCGGGTCTCGACTGAAGATAAGATAACACTTTAAGCCGGGTCTCGACTGACTTAAAGAATATTATCTCGGGTCTCGGCTGAGATAATTTTTTACTAACAATTATTTCTGGTCTCGACGGGAGTAAACGCATCTTATTTCGGGTCTCGACTGAAGATAAGATAACACTTTAAGCCGGGTCTCGACTGACTTATAGAATATTATCTCGGGTCTCGGCTGAGATAATTTTTTACTAACAATTATTTCTGGTCTCGACGGGAATAAACTCATCTTATTTCGGGTCTCGACTGAAGATAAGATAACACTTTATGCCGGGTCTCGACTGACTTAAAGAATATTATCTCGGGTCTCGACTGAGATGGTATCTCACTAACATTAACACTTTTTTTCTGGTCTCGACGGGAATAAAGAATTGTTGTAACCAATGGTTAGAACAAAGGGGCTTAACATTAGCTTACAGCCAATTCCTCAAGTGTCAAGTTTTAGATCGGTGAGTACCAGTCACTTGTAACATTTTAATACTTATTCATATATCTATTTGACTATATTTTGACTTATATACACATATATATATTATACATTTCATGTGCATATCTATTTTATACATATATTTTTATTACATTTTTTGACGATCTTATATTATAACTTGGTGCTAATAAGTATTAGTGTAATATAAAAATCTCAGACCCAAACTGATATACAGAGTTTTGTCTCGACATATCTATTTCTGAAAGTCCTACATTATAAATCGGTGTCAATAAGTGTGTTTTCTAGTGTATGTTGATCTCTGACCCAACAATATATATAATTCTGTCTTAATACAATTACTCGAGATATTTAAGTTAAGCACGTGTGCCAGTGTTTTGAAGTTAAATTATTCTAACTTTTGCTCTATATTAATTATATATATTGAATATCTATTTATATATCTATTATTAACAATCCTGTGAGTGTGTTTTTCCCATACTTTTGAATCGTTGACCTGAAACCTTTTTATACATAATCTGATGTAAATAGTGGGAGATTCTAAAAACTAAGTGCAGTAGTTTCTTGAGAGTCAAAGAAAGTGAACAGTGTTGATTTGTTGTTAGGAAATAGACCACTGATCTTGATCCAAATTTACCAGTGCATTCATTTCAGTCACTTAATCAAATTTGCGTGTACGTTCTATTAACGGACAGTACAATACTAAGAAAGTGATGTTTGAGAAGAGCTCATGGCAAACCTCAATAACTCACTGATCTCGACTAAATATACCATGGGTACGAACCAACATTTTTTGGAAAAATTTGTTCAATGTGGGCAAGACTTCATTTCTTTCATAGAATTTAAATCGACCATATTTTTTTGGAATTCTTGTAAATTATTGGTGGCTGTTGATGGTCCGAACTAAAAATTTGGTTCGTACCCATGGTATATTTAGCCGAGATCAGCTCTTCTCATACATCCCCTTCTTAGTACTACCGTCGATACCTGGGTATTTCTTGTCTGTGCTTTAGATTTTAGCATAGCCCAACAATTCTCTATTGAGTTTAAATCCAGCGAGATCCCACATCAAGGAAGTAAAGGAATTTCATGCTCCGCGAGATACTTTTTAATAGATTTTGCGGTATGGCAGGCAGTGCCATCTTGCATAAAAGTATATGAATTTCCTTGGGCGCTCAAATATTCAATATAAGTCTCAGAATAGTATTCAAAACCGATCTTGGTACATTATTCCCGTATCAAAATAGAGAGAACCCGGACCCTTTCCTGATATGCAGCTCCAAATCATAACTGCTGGTGGATGCTTGACTGTTCTAAGTAAACAGTTCTCCTCGTATTTCTCTGAAGGCTTTCTTATGACATAAAGACTCGCTTCCGTTACAGCATATAGCCGGCATACATCACTGATGGTAACCTAAAAGTTTAACAAAATTTGTAATTTTCAATAGGTTTTTAAAAGGGCATGAAATCTTGTTGCTAGGCTGAATTGGTAAACTTACTTCTTTCCAATCGTCAACTGTGAAGCTCTTTTGTTGTTTCACCCACTGAAATTGTGCCTTGCTTAGACATAGTTCTCAACAGCTAAGCCTATAACTAATTACAACTAATGTTTTTAGGCCCAAGGCTACAAAGCCATCTGGGCAGCTATCCGAGTGTTTTAGAGTCGTGTTGATAGTTCTAATCTTATTAGTTTATTTGACTGAAAAATGCTGGCTGGCAATTTATGCTTAGCCTAGTAAGTGCTGCACTACAATTGTAAAAATGCATAACTAAGGATTTCCTATAATAGAACTAGTGAGAGAACTGGATTAATCAATGTTTTTCCTTTACCGAGATGGTTTTCCCAGGCCTATATTAAAATACAATTATTGCGATAAATCTATTAATAGTTATGTACGCTATTTTCTTCTGGCATTATAAAGCTCTACATTATTATATATCTATATTTCTTTTCTTCCCGCCCCGCCCCCCCCCCCTCCTTTTCCATTCGTTTTCTAATTTTAGAGCTTATAAATAATATCCTATTTAACAAAAAACGTTTGCCCGTAGTTAGAGTCTGGTGTCCATGTTACCGCTACGTAAAAATGTTCTCAGTGCAGTGAAAAGTAGGTCCATGTCCTCCCCGCCGTAGGTGAGGAGTTCAGTAGGTGTCTTCGTAGTCCTTAGTCCGTTTAGTAGTGTCTGCACTATTGTAATATGTGGGCTGCAGTCTGGGCATTACTGCAGTAAACACAAGCGGGGCACGGTTGTCTGAGGAAAAGGTGTTTCTTGACCGGCAGGAAGAGCGTCAGTCTTAATCTGGCAATAGAAACAATCCTTTGCCTTGGCATATCTGACACGTTAGGTTTGTCTACCACTTTGTGGTGACTGGTAAAGATGGATGTGCGCCAGGACGAGCACCTAGTTTTTTTCTGCTCTCTTCTGCCCTGCGCTTTTTCCGCTTTATAGCATGGTGGGGATATTTATTAGCATTAATTTTAAAGCGCGCTTTATGCGAGCTCGTCCGCTATTTCATTACCTATTATTCCCCCGTGAGCAGGACACCAAGTAAGTTTACCCGCGGAAAGAGGAGTTTGTTGTATTTATTTCCAAGGGGTTTTATTTTTGTATGTTATGATGGTTTTGAGCAAGAATAGACTGTCCGCGAAGATGGCAGATGTGCCATCCTGTTTATGGCCCACCTGACCGCCTTTCAGACAACCGTCAGCTCTGCTGACCATATTGGCAATTTGTATGTACGGGTGAGCTCTGCCTTTGTGTCCTTGATCCAGAAGGCGATTCCTACATCTTCTTCGTTCTTCTAGGCGTCCGTATACATATTTCTATCCGCGTGAATTCCCCTGTGTGTATTTGTGTGTAGTCGTATAATACTAATTTTGTCGAGATTCTCGTAGCTTCTTTCTTTCGTAAGTACTCTACCTGTGTGAAATCTCCAAAGCGAAGCGGTTTAAACAGGATTGTGGTGTTCTGGAATAAATGGGATGCTTCTAAGTGGTTTAGGGATCCTTGCAACTGTACGAGCCAAACTAGGACAAGTGCGTCTAGTGGGAGTGTAGTTTAGTCTAGTAGGAGTGTAGTTTAGGGATAGGATATCTACAATTAGGATACAGAGTGCGGATTTTGGATTGTGGATGGTCTTGCAGAAGAGGTTTCCGGCGAGCTCCCCCTTTCTTTGAAGAATGATTGGGAAGCCCGATTCTATGAGGAGGCTGGGAATGGGTGTTGTATGTAATGCACCGAGAGATATTCTGGCAGTAGCGTTTAGAGACGTCTGAATTTTGAGGATGTTTCTGTTGATCAGATAGCCATAGATAGTCAGGGAATAGTCGATCCGACCTACTACCATCTGTTTGCCTATTTTGGTGGCTATCTCCAGATGAGGGCTGGCATTTCTTCTGCATATAATTTTTAGTATGTTATTCCTATTCCTGACTGATTCTGCCACAATCGCGGCTTGTTTGTTCCATCTGAGGTTGTGCGAGAGGACTAGTCGCAGGATTTTGAGGTTTCGTTGGAGGGAAATTGTGGCTATATCGACTGAAAAGGAGTTCTCAGCACATTTGCGTCTTCGACAGACATGTAGTACTTCTAGTTTTCTTATAGCAATTATGACCCCGTTCATGTCGGCCCAAACAGAGAATGCTCTCATTGCTCTGTTGAGGACGTGATTTACAAACGGGACCTCTCCTGAAGCTATGCAGATGATGTTCTTTGCGTAAATGTGGTAGAAGAGATTTGGAACCTTATCCAAACTCTCTGAAAGAGAGCGGAGTTAAATAATTGGACCGGGAGAGTGGACCCTTGTGGGAGTCCCTCTGTGGTGGTGTGTTGAAGTAAAGTGTCCTCCAACTCTAATCTTGATCCTTCTGTTTGTTAGAATGGAGTTTATGGTAACAACAAATTTCTGCTCTATGGTCCTTGTTCCATGTGTCGAAGAACGTAGTCCTTAGGTGCTCTGTCGAATGCCTTTTCAAGATCGATAGACAGCACAATAGAATGCTTTCCTGTATAGAGCGCACCCACCAGGATATGCTCCATCTCCTGGAGGAGGGACTGAGTTCCTCTTCCAGGCTTACATCATTGTCCGTCTGGGTTGCAATTGCCGTTACATGAAAGACTTAAGTGGTAATGTGGTAAGTTTAAGGTTAACAAAAGAACTGTGTATGGGAAACCCAACCTAAGCCTAACGAAAAATCTATTACGACTAAACAAGCCAACCCTGAAAGAGCCCTTGTGTACATTCCCACTGAGTATTCCTCTCTCAGACAGAGGCCACCTACATAGGATGGGACTTCTTGACTATTCTGAATGCAGAGAATGCGGGAAAGAGACCAAAACGGTGATTCACTTTAATTTAGACTAAAATGAGCATACCCCTTTTACAAATTTTAAATCTTCATCACAGAGTGTAATGTTCCGAAGTTTCAGGGTGATCTATAAAAGCACACCTAAATACCTCCCGTTATCTCGAAAACCATTGGGATTGCTCCCCCGCCCCACCCAACCTTAGAATTCTTGATTATACAAGCATGACTTATCCATAGCCTTCAGGTCCCAGACCACATACGGGCCACCTTGTATAATTGATGTTAGTTTCTCAAAAAGTATTTTCTTTATTTTTAATTTTTTTTCATATTACTTTCTGGATAGTTTTTCATAACTGTCTAATTTTATTTCTTATAGAGTTTGAAAATTGTATATTTATTAGATTTTCTTTCCTTTCATTAATATGTAGTTATACACATATGTACGTATGTTTTTGTATAGTCTGTAACAGTAGCACCTAGTAGACTCTAGATTTAAATAAATAAATAAATAAGTAAGCTAACAGCAAATCTATCATCCCATTCTGAACGTGAATGATTACAATAGCATAGCTATACCTCTCATTCGCTCATATATCATCTATCAGCTACCATCCCATCACCAACATGAAAGCACTTCAAGTCAACGTGTTCTTGAATTATTGTGCAGACAGATAGATAGACAGAAAGATAGACAACCAGACATACAGTGACATAGACTGGGCATAAACTTTACCCTAAATTTTCATCTGTAGGTTAGGATATAAAAATAAACACAGATCTTGATACACTTGAGTAATCAGGACTCAGGAAAAGGATAAAAGTGGGGCGAGGTACTATATCAAGCTATCCCACAATGTTGTACTTATGTACATATAAATGAATAATAAACAACATGTATGAGTGCTGTGGACATACTAAATTTATAGCACTCTTTATCCCCTATAGAAACTGTTATTTGCATGAAAATTTTCAATGACCCCCGTGAGAGTTGCATGCAATCTATATATCGATGTAGATACGAACTTCCAATTTCACTGAATACAGCCAATCTTCTTACCCGTCTATATTGAAAAACAGAGGATTATATCCCTAAATACTGTTCAGCAGGATGCATTTCCGGTTTATACATCACAGTTGATTTTATTTTGTTGCCGCACATGCATAGTATCATGTTCAATGTAGAAGATTAAAATAGAGAAAATCTACTCTACATCGTTACTTTCGGTAATTTACAAAAGATATCAATTGCAGGAATTTTCGAAAAGACCGTTTTACCGGAAGTTATTATTTGTGAAATATTATTGGGCACTGGGGAAAATATTTTACTTCGAATGATTCGATTTCAAATGGAAATGGATAAAAGGACCATAAAATAGAAATATTCTTGTTGGGCTAATGCAATTGGTAGTAATTTCAACTAAATCTGTATACAAACGCATAATTGCTTTAATTTTTTCGTACATCTGTAAAATAATAAGGGCTTTATAATTTATACAGGGTGTCCCGAATGTGATCCTATACCCGAAGGCTACGGATAGATAATGCTTAGACAAGCAAAATATTCTATGGGTCGGAATTAGTATTGAAATCTTACTAATTAAATTTAGCGGTCTGGATGATGTGTCCTTTTTTAATATAATTCTTTTTACAAAAAGTCATTTTTTAATAGAGTAGTAGTTTAGGGTGCAAACTGCAGGAGGTATTCATACCAAACATTTCTCAGTTTTAGACACTGGCATATAAATAATATGGACTACTCGATATGCTATGTCATGCGGGTACAATTTATTGTATCAAAAACAGTTCGCACGTCGGTGCCAACATTGAAAAAACCATTGGCGGGAAGTTGAAATGTTATTTTAATAAAACCTTTCACATTTCTGTTGAGTATCTATGAATACATTGCCTATGGAAAAACACTTTTTATCACTATTACTATCAAGTAATTAATTTAAAAACATTTATTTCGACGAACCCATTTATTTATATGTTGACTACAGTTCTCTCTCAGTTCCTACTTCGTGCTTAGGCCGAAAGAGAACGTTATATAGAGGTGAGCTCACTTTCAGCAGTGTATTTCTATAGACGTAGTCAGTCCATATTATACACGTCAGTGGTTTTACATAAGAACGCTGCAAATATTTTAGAATTTTAGGAGGTAGGACTAAGTTATAGTGGGGGAGTCTGTTTCGTGGCTTGGAAAGTGTTTCTCGAGTGTTTTGGATCGCCCAAACTTGGGGTCCCAAACTCAAATTGTGAGAAAACCCTATACAAATACATCACATGCATACATTTTGATTTCTTTTAGTTTTGGAATAAAAATATTTTGTATAATTAATTTTTTGCAAGAAATAAAAATGTTTAGTATATAATTAAATAAATATAATATGCGGGTTAAATCGGCAAATCGTGAATATTTTTTAGGATTTTTTGACAAGTGATAAAAATATCAAACATGTCGAAAGCAAGGCCTAATGTCTTGAGTATGCTTATGCAACACGCGAACTACATTTTAAACTCAATGGACCTAAAACATATACCAATCAGCGCACGAAAAGAAGAAGACGCATCTGTTATGGGCGTAGCATACTGCACTCAGCAGTATCCTACACTGAGACTAGCTACATCTAGTATGCGTGGGCTGCTTTCTGTATGGACGGACAGAAGAAGAAGAGCGCTTCCTGGCACTTTGATGGTCATCGTGAAAAAAAGTCAAGAACGAAAACTGAGGCTGACTGCAGACAAAACGTGAAAACCAAGTAATCCGAAATAATCAGGCGAATACGTATTCGACGAGTGCATTCGCGTAATTATTCTATAGTTTTTGGTTATACGGCAATCAAAAAAATCGCAGAAGAAAAGGGACAGGTGTCCAGGTGTCCAAGATAGCGGAATATCCCACAAATCAAGTGAGTTGCCCAGTAAAATTGATTCAGAGTTTTTTTTGCAAAGAGATTTGTATTCTTTAACTACGGGAAAAATAACAGATTTTTGCCCATTCAGCAAAGCCGGCTGATTTTGGATTTTTTAACTAGGTGTAATATAGCAGTAGGATGCCGCATTGTTTAACCGTGAATTTTGTCGTTGCAAGCAAAGAGCCAAACGAAAAAGCAATGATTATTCTATCCCATATGTGCATAATAGAAATAGCTTGAATAAAAAGGACGAATTTTAAAAAAGGCTCCTCAAATTTGTCGAACGTCGACAAGAAACGCATGTGGAAGTATCCTAAAGCAAATTTTAGCAACAGAGAAGAGCCTACCTTGGCCTGAAAATGCAGTAATTTACTCTTCAATTAATCCACCGCATTTTCGTCCAGCTAAAAAGTATTTCAACATTTCGGGCTTAATTGCGTTGTATACAGATCCGCAAAGTAAATTGCAGTATCATAACGCTGAAGAGTTTATAACTATAAGGAATTTACCGATGGATTTAACTGCCGGTTACCTGGTATTACGTGGGGCAAGTAGAATTTTCGGCTAAGTTCTAAAATATAAATATGTGCGATTACGAAGAATTCGCCGAAAAACATGTCATCAATGAAATAAGTAAATAGATGAAGAACGAATTGATTGAATAACTTAAACGAATGAGAAAAGGTTGTAGGCTATAGTTACTCTAAATTTTATCAAAAATCAAATTTGATTAATTAATTTTTAAGATAGTTAGTTGAAAGTCAGCATTGATTAGTTTACAGATAACGCTTTGAATTCAGGATGAATTTTAAATTCCCGACATCAAGTACACTAGTTGTAGACGTATTAAGCTTATGTTAACTCCGGAAATTTTAGTGCATCATTGAACTAATTGAGAGATTTAAGAATAATTTTTTGCACCTTACACAATTTTTATGCCAAATAGCATGTTCTTGACCACAATAGATTTATTTTAATTGATATAACGGTACGAAATCTAAAATTGAAACTGATTTAGACGAATACTTTAGTGGCCTCTAGTAAAAATTATTCGTTTGAGCCTTTCAATTACTTGAAAGTTTTTTATTCAAATGTTTGGGACGGAATTCCTGTAATGGGCCGTAGTCTATTTTAACAGAATGTACATTCGGCATAAATTTGTAAGGAGCTTTTAAGGAAAATGCAAGAAAATTATATACTACATCACTAGTTCTCATGACCGCTATAGGTACTAATGTTTGATTAAGTTTCATGTCACTTTCCGTATGAAGTATCCCCAGGGAAGATCTTAGCTAAATGTTTAATTACAGTAGCCTACATTCAGCTCCAGAAAGCCTTCTCGAGAAACGGAAATATGGTGAATGAAAAAAAAACAAATTCTTGCTTTTCAAAAGTTATATTACTCGTATATTGATATCTCCTTGGGCGTATACTGTTATTCCTGATATAGTTGAACTTGCACATGTATAATATAGTTTACAGAAATATTGGGATAATTGAGAATAACTGAGACAGATCGTCATGTATAATAATCGCTTTAATTGTATAAATTGCATTAGTTTGTATGGGTAATTGTAGTAGCGCAAGTTGTGTGATTTCGCGTGTCGAGCGTGTTCCTCATGTTTCATAAAAGGTTAATGCGTAATGATCTAATTCTGCTTTATAACGTGATGAAGACATAAACGTTTATTCTTTTGCCTTTCACTCTCCTGGAGCCCTCTTGATGTAGGGGTTGAAAAGGTCCGCTCCTCTCCTCTCTTTTCAGGTCAGTACAGGGACACTAAAATAATTTGCTACCCACAGTATCAAATGGGTGGATGGGGCAAGGCAGCCGCAGGCTCAACATCTATGATCTTCATGTAAGTATGAGTAAGTAGTGTAAAAGTACTTTCTGGACCGGATGTATGCGACGGCCTTTGCTTGGCACGATTTTTTTTGTATATGGCTGGTGGCAGCGGTAAGTTTTTCGTGGAATCTCCCCACACTCTCCGCCAATAGCCGAGGCGAGCTAGCCTGCCGCCCTGCATGTCAACGCTGTCCACCGAGTGATCTGTCCGCTACGAATTTGGCATGAGTCGTAACTTTTCTAAGTATTGTTTTTATCTGCACAACATCGTCATTTAATTAATATATTTAATTGCATTTTTCTTTTTAATATATTTGAATTTTCATCAATGCTTAATATACTATATATCTGGAATCTTAGTAGAACTTTATCTTATTGCTTTATTATGAAATTGCTTAATGTAATCTTTCTTTGTTTTTCTATTTTTTTCACGTCTTAGTAGTAGCATATATTGCACTTTTGTTATATTTTCATGTCTCTTCTTCGAATGTTCCAGTCTTTGCCTGATTATTTTTGATCTTGGATTTCTACTTGTCGACCATGGGTGGGGTAAGAACGATGCTCAATATCTTCTGTAATCGGCATAAGGCGTTTAATATTTGCCATTTTAATGCGAGAAGCATAAAATACAATTTGGATGAACTGCAGGAAATTTTTGGTGGATCCGATGTTCATGCTCTTATTGTGTGGGAAACATGGCTACATAGTGCTATAAATTCTTCATTTGTGAATTTTCCCGGGTATCAGCTGATTCGCAATGACCGCAAAAGCCGAATTGGTAGTGGTGTAGCGTTTTATGTCAAGGACATCTTTAAAGCAAAATGTTTGTCATACTCTAAGACCTCATCTTTAGAGTTTTTGTGTGTTGAAATCAATAGTTTCTATGAAAAATGTGTGTTAATCGCGGTATACTGTCCGCCCAATCTTTACACTGCAGATAATTCCAAAGAATTTGAAGAAACTGTTTCGGATTTAAACAGGAAATATCGAAAGGTTCTCATAGGTGGAGAATTTAATTTAAACTTATTACTAGATAATATTTCATCAAACAACTTACTACATCTCTCACGATCTCTAGACCTAAACATAATTAATGAACTCCCGACTTACTTCCGGACTAGTAAACCATCTTTACTTGATATCTTTTTATCTACAAGTGGAATTACTATTCTATTTCAAAATCAATTAAGCCCACCGAGTTTCTTAGATCACGATATTCTTTTTCTTAGCGTTGACCTAGCCATGAGACCTTTAGATACATGTAAAACATTATTTTATCGTGACTTTAAATGTATTAACGCGGCAGCTCTAGTTGAAGAGTGTATGACGTTAAGCTGGCAGCAGATATATCTTTCTGGTTCAGCTGATGTACAAGTAACTTTTTTTCAATTCTTGTATATCCTATTTATATGATAAATGAACGCGAGTATCTCTATCGTCAGTATAGGCATCGCAAAACTGTAAAGAGTCGTAACTACTACAAACTGGCAAGAAACAGGGTTACATCTAAGTTGCGTGCATTAAAAAGACGATATATGGATTCTTTACTTGATACTAATTTTCCTGCAAGTAAACTATGGTGCAATCTGAGACAGATCGGGATATGTGGGAATCATGAGTTGAAAGCAGACTTTGATCCAGATAAGCTGAATCAATCGCTCGTTTTTGACTCTTCAGTAAGCTTGTTAAATACTCCTGATAATATGATGTGTAGTATTTCTGAAGTAAACGAAGGCTTTAGTTTCCATTCTGTAAATGAGCTTGAAGTGCACTTGGCAATTAAATCTATTACATCGGACGCTACAGGCTCTGATAATGGATCTCCTAGATTTTTAAAAATAATTTTACCTTATATTATGCCCTATGTAGTTCACATTTTCAACACTTGTTTAACTACTTCAACTTTCCCTGAGGCTTAGAAGAATGATTTAGTAATCGCAATGCCTAAGAAGATATCTCCTGATGTTCCTGAGGATTTTCGACCTGTCAGTCTACTGTGCTATTTGTCAAAAGTCTTAGAGAAAATAATTTCTACACAGATGATTACATATTTCGAGGATAGAAAACTCATTACTGATATGCAGTCTGGTTTCCGAGTGTATCGTAGCTGTGAAACGGCTTTACTAAAGGTAACTTCGGATATACGTGACTCGCTTGATAAGAATAATTTTTCTATTCTGACATTACTTGATTTCTCCAAGGCATTTGACAGTATTCATCACACGCTTTTGCTTCGTAAGCTGTCTTCACAATTTAGATTCTCCTCTTCTGCAGTTCAATTTATATCAAGTTTTCTAACCAATCGCTCACAAGAAGTTAAAGTTAATAATATTATATCCAGCAAATTACCTGTCAAATTTGGAGTTCCTTGAGGATCGATACTGGGTCCTCTTCTATTTAGTTTGTTCATAAACGATCTACCTAATCATATTACAGTATCTAAAATACACATGTATGGAGATGATGTCCAATTGTGTGTGGTCCATTAGAATCACTGCAAGAGTATGCATATAAACTCAATTCAGATTTAAGCAGGATTTATGAGTGGTCAGTAACTGTAGGACTCAAACTAAATCCTAGAAAATCTAATTGCATTTTCATATCCAGAGCTACAGTAGACACTTCTGAATTACCAGCGATAATATTGAATGACATCATTTTACTATACCAGCAAAAAGTTAAAAATTTAGGTGTTTATCTTAACTCCAAATTGAGCTGCTGTGATCATGTTGCAAATCTTATTGGTAGAGTTTATGGAGGCCTCCGACAGCTTCGAATATTGGCTAATTTGCTATAATCTGAGTAACGTATGAAACTTGTCAAAGCATTATTAGTTCCGCACTTTACCTATGGTAGCGTTGTATACTCTTCTTTCGATTGTATATGTATGAATAGGCTGAATGTTGCTTTTAATGATTGCACCAGGTTTGTATTTGGCTTAAGGAGGTTTCACCATGTGTCTCCATATCGTGATTCTCTCCTGGAATGTTCGATAGATTCTTACTTGATCCAAAGAGCATTAGCATTGCTACATAAAATAATATACTCAAAAGAGCCCTGTTACTTGTACGAAAAGTTAAAATTCCTTAGCTCGCCTCGCCACAGGAAGATACTGTTACCGCGCACTAACACTGCAATAGGGCGTCGTTCTTTCTTTGTCCACGTTGTCCGCACCTGGAATAATTTGCCTAATCAGATTCAGAGGGTAGGCACTACTGGGATATTCAGGAAGAGACTTTTTAATTATGCTAGTATTCATTATTAATTTGTTTTTCTTTATGATATTATCATTTTTTTTATTCATTTTACATTGTA
Organism: Dioctria linearis; assembly: GCA_963930735.1. NCBI lineage: Eukaryota > Metazoa > Arthropoda > Insecta > Diptera > Asilidae > Dioctria > Dioctria linearis. The sequence goes on along the minus strand of OZ005741.1, from coordinate 51,892,427 downwards.
TTTCTGTTTATCTTTTTTTTTATATTTAACGCTATTCTTTTCTTTTTTTTAAATTTATATACTGAATTATGGCAAGATGTTTGTTTTTTTTTTCTTTCTTTTTGATTACTCATTGACCCTGATTTTATTATCTCTTTACTTAATTACATATTGAAAAGATTGTATTATCTTGTTGTACTATGTCTAGCAAATATACTATTATTATTATTATCTGTCAGCTCATGCTGGCAGTCTGAACTTCACGTCCAAGCCAATCACTCACCTTTGTTCCATAACACATCAGCAATTTATAGAGTGCTTTACTTTATTCATTCCTCAAGAAGGAACTTTTTTTGGATTCTCCGGTATATAGCAAAAGTTAAAAATGTTTTTAATGAGAGGAGATCAGTTTGATCTGTTTCGAGCGTCTGCAGCAGGCAGAAGACCAAACTGCACCGATGAGTGTAAGGTTTTCTGCTGACACGAAACGCTTCTTTTTTCTTCTAATTTTTCTTCTTTTTCAGCCCACTGCGGGCGAATACAGGTCCGATTCGTATCGAATAAATCTGCTTTTTTTAATTTTTTTAATTTTTTTAATAAAAAATTTGTTTTCTTCTATTGTTCTCAATTTTTTCATTTTTTCATTTCTTTTCTTTGTTCTAATTTTTCATTTGTTTTTCAAGTCACTCAATTTCGCTATTTGGGACCTGTTGATAAGTCAAACCAAGACTTGAAACTTGTCACCCAAAGAATAACGAATTGTGTAATTTCTCACAGAATCGTAGCTGCTTAAACTCAAAATAAAAAAAATTTCATTTATAATTCAAAATGTAATTTTCAGTTCATTCTACGTCATACCAGGTTTACTGTGCTGAGTAACAATACAAAACAAGTAGGCGAAAAGTTCATTTCATTTTGTCGGATATTTTCAAATTTGCATACGACGAATGAACCATCACTGGGCTGGTGGATAAATATAAGCTCGAGCAAGCAAATGATCGATGAGGACAAAGGAAATTCAAATTTTTTAAAGCGTGTAATGACCCTGAATATCTTAAGCTAGTGTTAATCAAATTAGGTGCATTGAACTTAGTCGAAAACGTTACAGGCAGAAATGAGTTGGTAAATAAATTTGAATTGTAATTTTTTGGATTCCGTACCTCAAAAGAAAAAAACCAGAACCCTCATAAGATCTTGCGTTCGTCCGTCTGTTCGTCACAAAAGTTTTTCACGAAAACGACATGACTTATAGGAATTTTAAATTTAGCAAACGCCAAATAATGTTTTTCATGGTAAATTACAAGAAATCGGTCCATAAATATTCTCTTCACATGTTTCAATGTAATTTTGATTGATTTGATTTTATTTTTTTACAATTCGTAATTACTCTGTGTTGTAAAATCAATCGTCCCCGCCCCTTCTTTACTTCCAGCTTTGTTGGCTCAATAAATTGAATAATCATCCTTACCTGTATTCCCGTACTTTCGTCCTTGTCTGCTTGTAAACACTGGTCGCCACCAAACAGGTATATATAGAGCCACTCAATAAGAATTCTCAGATACGAACATATGCCTTCGACAGGCAATTCTCGGCCCCTTTCAAGTAAGCTTGGACTATACATACTTGCCTGTCCCCTACACTTCTACATTTGTAATTATGATTGTACGCCTACACTGGTTGCTACTTGTCACATAAAAGGTATGAAAGCACTACATTTTGTCCTTTAAGTAAATAGGTAAGGAGTTTTACCGTTCGTACAGCTTAGAAAATAAATAAATATATGACGACATTTAATAGGAATTCTAGGTCTGGGTTTTATTGGATTAAAACTAAACAGTTTTTGATTAATTGCTTTTTAAATAACAGTAACTTGTAGAAATTTATTTTGTATGAAAGAATGTTTGGCAAATTAATTCTAATGAGGGATTTTCAAAGAATAGATTTACTGTTGAGGTATTACATAGTTATGTATGTATGCGATTCCATTGATCGAAAAGTTGGAATTTCGGAAGCAAGAAAATTTTATTATGTCACATTCGATTGTAGGTACTCGAAAATACCCAATGCTCTATATCAGAATCCCATAAACTATCCATAATTACAACAAAGTTCTTCCACCAACTGTGGCCAATATCTAGCAGATTAATACAGAAAAAAATGCATTACTTTTTCAACCCGACAACACCCTACCGAGTTATGAAGGTTCGAATTTAGAAAACAGTTCAAGTTACCAAATGCGTTGAGCTTCAGTGTAAATAAAAAATCTATAAGAGGAAGACTTCTAAAAGGGCACTCACTTTCCACTCTCTTTAATATCTTACAACCCACCCTGATCAAGATAAGAAAACAAATTTTACTACTGCAACCACTTAGATATTTCTGAAAAATTAATCTTACTAGGGGCTTGATTTAGGAAGAGTTCCATGTGGAGTGTTTTAGAAATGTATAAGAAAATTTAGAGGTGAAAGCTTCCACTTAAAAATACTGCCCCGATCAAAATGAGCTATATATCATTGTCCAAAACTAATAATATTCTTGGCTTCTTAATCCAGAATGTTTCATATTATGGAGTTCTAGTAAAAAAATTTATTATTGTCAAGACGGAAAAAAGATAAGAAAAGAAAAACTCTTAAGAAGCACAGAAAAATTGACAAATCCTGAAAAAATTAGCGCCATCTATTTCTCAATAATTCATAATTTTGCGTGAAATTTCGCTTAACAAATGGCGCATTTCCAAATTGAAGTCAAATATTAAATGAAAATGAAAAAGATATGGAAATTTAATATTTCGGCGATAATGTGTGATATCAAATATCAGATATCAAATTCCTCTGTAGACCATTTTGTTTAAGCGATAAAAATATTGATCAATATTAATACCACCTTCCTTCTATGGGATATTTTCTAATCCCCAAAGTAAAAACTTGATTTAAGAAATCGCCTGATCGATTTTTATATGTATACGTTATTATTCAATTCCCCCCCCCCCCCCTGCGAACACGCGAACTTGGTAAATTCCCCTGATCAATGTTGGAAAATTATAAGTCTTACATCAAATACAATATGTAATAATATTTCATTAAAAACACATTAATTTCGAACATAATAATAAACTAAACGCAGAATTGGGCTAAAAATGAGTCATTGCCCAATTTTGACGGTAGTTGCTACAAGAAGTTATGTTTCCAAACACTATTTTCCTCCAGAGCTAATCTGACTGGACTAAAGCCAGAAACACATTGCGAGGTAGTGTAGTGCACTGCATTAGATTGACATTTAAAGCTCATATAATATCATGTAGAAATTTACGTACACTCCACTGCACTGCATCTTTTAAGCAAATGCGGTTACAAGGAGGTGGGGGGGGGGTCAGGGCGATTGGACTTTCGCCCTAGCAGGGGTGGATCTAGTATTGAAATTAGCAGGGGTTATCTACTGAATAAAAACAAAAAACCATCAAATGGGGCACCACTTGTCCAGCGCCGTAAGTCCTTAGTTTAGCCCCCGCAGTACTGTAGTGAGGTACTAGGAAGGTTTCCGCATTAAGCGGTGTGCATGATGTGTCCTTTTTTAATATAATTTTTTTACAAAAAGTCATTTTGTAATAGAATAGTAGTTTAGGGTGCAAACTGCAGGAGTCATTCAAACCAAACTTTTCTCAGTTTTACACACTGGCATACAAACAAAATGGACTGGCTCGATATGCTATTTCATTCGGGTCAAATTTTTCTGTCAAAAACAGTTCGTACGTAGGTGCCAACATTGAAAAAACCATTGGCGGGAAGTTGAAAAGTGTTTTTAATAAAACCTTTCGAATTTCTGTTGAGTATCTATGAATATATTGCCTGTGGTAAAACACTTTTTATCACTAATTAACCCAAGTAATTAATTTAAAAACATTTATTTCGATGAATCGATTTATTTATTTTTTGTTTACAGTTCTTGCTGTTGGTACTTGGTGCTTAGATCGAAAGAGAACTATATATATAAGTGATCCAACTTTAAGCAGTGTATTTCTATGGACGTAGTCAGTCTATATAACACCTTTCAGTGGTTTTACATAAGAACGCTGCAAATATTTTGGAATGTTAAGAGTTATGAGTAAGTTTGGGCTCTGATGTGGTAGAGAGGGAGTCTGTTTCGTGGCTTGGATAGCGTTTCTCGAGGGTTTCAGATCACCCAAACTCAAGTTCTGCATACAATAATATTTATTGAAATAAATTTTTATTTTTTTAAGTTTTGTAATAATAAAATAAGTAGAAAACTAGTTTTCAAACAAAACTGAGGCCAAGCCATATGAAAAATTAGAAAATAAACTTTTCTTCACACACAGAGGTGGACTCAGATTTTTTATTGGGACATTTCTCTTGAATATTCTTTCTCTTCATGAATCAAATCACTTATTACCTCTGATTGATCATACTGAAATATATCGGTGATTGTCAGCGAATAAAATCTGAGTCCACCTCTGTGTGTGAAGAAAAGTTTATTTTCCACTTTTTCATGCGGCTTGGCCTCAGTTTTGTTTGAAAACTCGTTTTTTACTTATTTTATTTTCTGACCTTTTCACGTTAACTAAATTGTTATTACGCGCTGCATGGAGATATTTTAAAACTATTTTTAAGTCATGTTTGGTGCCGATCTGAAAACAAAAAGTTTTCGAATATCGAATCGTTGAAGTACTGCAACGGTTTTCTGAAATTCAAATTATGTTTTAAACAGCGCTTTTTAGTTGTATTCCAGCTTGATCCTATATAAAATGAATTTTCCCGATTGTCCATGTTTTCCACAGACTTTTCCTATTACTATGAAATTTTTTTAAAAATTTACATGAATTTTCCTCGATTTTTCATGCAAGTTTTCATGATTGTTGAATAGAAAGTATTGATGCCAGTAGGACTTAAAACAAAATTGATTCCGCATAGCTTATAAAACTTTTTTATCGGAAAATTTTCCGCAAAAGTCGGATAATTTTCCAGAAAAATTGGAAAATTCTGCATTTTTCCTGAAACAGATTTGTCACTAATCATATCGATGAAAATTTGTCCGATGATTTTTTCGCTTTTCCGGGTTTTCCACGGAGTTTTCCACAAAAGCAACTTTATGCAACTCATTTCGCTCTACAACTTTGTCTTAGGTTGCAAAACGCTCAAACGCTTCCTTGGTCTGAAAAACTCCGGTAAAGCGTTTTACATGAATTTTCTTCGATTTTTTCTGCAAGTTTTCACCATTGGCGGAGAGAAAGTAATGATGCCAGTTCATAGGAAACTTGGTCCTACATAATTTAGAAAACTTTTTTACCGGAAAATTTTTCCGAAAAGTCGGAAAATTTCGGAACAAATTTTCGGAAAATTTCGGAAAAAAAATTTGGAAAATTTTTTCGGAAAAATCGGAAAACTCTGCATTTTTCCTGAAATGGATTTATCACTAATCAAATTTATACCAAATTTTCAAATGTATTTTCCCGATTTTCAGGGATTTCCATGGAAATTTCCGGTTCAAATTTTGAAAGGTTCAATTGTCACGCGACATGAACCTGTGTGCCAAATTTTAGTTCGCTGTGATGACGAAAAGTGGGTTTACGAGAGTGTCGAAAATAGTAAAAAAGAAATATACAGACAGACAAATTCGTGTACGTGTTAAAGGGAATGACCTGAAAAACATTTTGTATAATGTTTTGAAGTTGAATTATATAAATAAAAAAATATAAAATCATCATAGCCGGGGTAATTAATATCGAATACAGTTTTCTTGCAAATATTTAATTTAAAGTACATAGGGTTAAAATATTAATCCTAAATTAGCATAACACTCCTCGAAAATTTCTTTAACATGTCGATTTGAAATGAAATTATTGGAAAAAAAAATTTAAATTTGCCTTTAATTTGTGACAAACTGCAGCCGAGCCGAATATTTTTACTTTTCAATTGTGTTAAAAAGTAGCATGTACAACAAGCTTATGCGAATTGAAGTGTTGAAGGAAATGCAAGCTATCTTTTTTTGAAAAATACCAGCAATAAGACAAGAAGTCGGTCGCGAACCGATCCACTATCCTTGCTATCAAGTCGTACTTTATGACTTTTATTTTATTTTTATAATCATTTTTACAGTCCGAGGAAGCTTTCTAGAAATACGCGAAAAAACACTGCAAAAATCAAACTTGCACAAATAGGTTTTTTAAGCTTTGTTCCACGGAACTCTGGGGTTCCGTGGAAGTCATTGAAGAGTTTCGCGAAACTTATGTGCATTTTTTCATAATATTCACGAAAGTAACTTAAAAATACACAATAACAATTAACGCCTCTACGAAATTAAAAAATTTTGTTCAAGAAAGAATTTTTCGGGATTCTCCGGTATATATAAATTAAAAAAGTAGAATATTGTAATACCTATTTGGGCTGTACATGTTATTAAAAATATCCTCAAAAACTGTATTATTAACCAAGGCATAATCCATATGAATGAAGTTATCAAAATCTTAAACTTCATGAAATCTCGGCTACTAAATAATCGTTTATTCAAAATACTATATGAGCGCATGGGAAGGGTACAATCATATGTATATCTCTATTTTACGTACTGAGGTCAGATGGTTATGTCGAGGATATGTATAATAACCCGTATTGTTAAGCTAAGAGACGAGACGCGTGCTTTTTTTTGTGATTAGAATACAATTTCACATTGAAAGGTCGATTATTTGATAGAGATTGCCTGCTTAAAATTGCTTATTTAAGCGACTTTGTTACAAAAATCAATGACCTTAATTTAACCCTTCATGACAAGCAAATAAATGTATTGATTTATCACGAAAAAGCAAGCTATATATCTATATACATATTTAATTTTTGTAAATTTGTATGCTTTCCAACGAATTTGATTACTTCCCAATAATGAACGAATTTGCAGAAGAGAAAGGGGTTCAAATAAGGGAGACAAAATTATTGAAGAAATCATGCAGGATCTCAAAGGTTTGGGTTATGCATTTAATCATCAGTATTTTCCAAATGAACAGCGAGTCGAATATCGAAATGAATTGTGGATTAATGCATGACCTCCCACCATGACAGTGTAAGAATATGAGGAATTAATGTCTTGGGTGGAATTTTGGTGCAGTTTAAAAGATGACTATCCAAAATTGTGACAAGAAACATTTACCCTTTGTAACTGCATATACATATATATGTGCGAAACGGGGTCCTCAGCATATGTGTCAACTAAAACTACATACCACAACAGACTTCACGCTGAACCTGCCATAAGAATTGAACTTTCATCCATAAGGTCTAATAGCTACGATAATAAAAAGCTCATCTCATTAAATAGCTATTTGAATAAAATTATTTAAGTTATTATATGAAATTATGGGTTAATTTTGAAATAAAATTTTTGAAAGAAATAAATAACATTATAAATAATTGTCATTTTTCTTACAAATTATCCATTTACAAATATTGCACTAAAATCAGACCATTGCACAGAAGAGCAAAATAGGATAACCCCATTAATCCAGGGTTTAAATATTTTCACATTTCAAGCACATCTTTATTATTTGTTTGACATCTGACATCTAACCGTGAGCTTGTTACCTGAGACAGTGGGTCACCGAGACCCTTTTGTGCATCGTATTATATTTTAAAAATTTATACTGTGGTACAACGGAGTTCAATAAGCAAAGTAAGGTTTATGTATTTTTATACCCTAAATGAAATCTAAAGGGTATACTAAGTTTGTCATTACGTTTGTAATACCTAGAAATAATGATGGTAGAGCAAACTGGATTAGACACCCATGCATAAAATTAAAAGTTATTTTGATTTTTGCATGTCCATCCGTCTGTCCGTATACCCGTCCATCCATCCTCACTATAACTCGAGAAAACTTGTACCCAGAGAGCTGAAACTTTGCATATACCCTTTAAAGTAAAAATATAATAAAGTTCGAAAATGGAACAAATTGGGTAACTCCTTCGTAAGATTGCCATACAAAAATTTCATTTTCCAATACATATTTGGACACTACCTGAGAACTCGTCAGCGTCTAGATCTGAAATTTTGTACATAGTGTTTTCATAAAAATAGTAAATACAATTTCAAAAATGGACTAAATCAGGCAACCCATTCTTAATGTTGCTATATAAAACTTCAGGATTTTTACGTATACTGTGTAAACGATAAATCCTATATGGTTTTAATGCACTGAATAGTTGTTCAGAATGTGAAATTCTATAAAATTGATTATAATCATTTTTTCTGTCCGACGAACCGTTCCAGAAATATATGCGAAAACCACTTAAAATCATTGCTAGGGTATCATAAGAATTGGTCTTAGACTAGTTCTAGCTTTTTTACTTATTATACTTATCCTACGAACTTTGAATTGTGTTTACCAAGGGTTCCACAAACTTTGGTTTTAGGCAATAGAATTTCTGTTTTCTTAAATTCATCGAGATTTTTAGCATAGTTGCTATCGAGCTTTATAGATTTGGTATAGCTGTCAAATTGTAGATTAAATCTTAAGTTTGATTAGAAAAATAATAATCTTTGCAAATAGGCGCATCGTTTTTCAGAAGAAGATATTTACGCCGTCATAGATGTTTCGTAGCATGCGTTTAGATGCCGGTGTAGTCTACCGATGTGGCATTTGATAGAAGATATTTTAGTACAACGTGTGTTTTTTCATTTTTTTAAGGTACTTGTGTGCATTGCAAGTTTTCAAGAATGAATATCTACGAGATATAGTACTTGAAACGTGGAACAAGCGAGTAAAAATGGTGTTGAAAACAAGTCAAAAGAACGATCTGAAAAATTTTGATCTCGATGATCCAAAATCTAGAGTGAAGTACGTATATGTACTAGAATTTCAGTATTTTGAAAAAGTGCTTTGCAACGCAATTCTTTTTGGATAAAAGCTCTGATTGGAAGATATCGCGCTAGAAAGTAGTGACTCGCAAAATGAGTGTAGCCGGCGCGGGAGGCATAGGAAAACCTTTCCTGAGTGTAGTGATAAACAACGAAGATTAGCAGAATTACTTCATATGTACCTTTATGTTAAATGAACACCAGAGAAGATCATATGGAAAAACTCGCGCCTTCTTCTACGCAATATTGCAGACTAAGTACGTTTTAATTTAAGAAGGAAAACTACCGAAGTTTCCATTCAATAGGAAGCCTATTTAAAGGACCAAATTAAATTTTGTAGTCCCCCACAGTAGTCACTGCTGATAACAGAATATTGTCCATTTCGCACAAATTGACGCTTGATTAAAGACCGAAACACAGTGCCAGCTTTTCCAACCTCGACCTCAGTATAACCTGAAGAACCTCAACCTAATGAGCCTTGCAAAAGTTTATAACTCACAATACGAACTTGACAACTTTTGTATGATAGCAGGTTATTGGGCTATTGGCTTGAAAATTGAAATTATTTTGTAATAGTTTACTACAGCAGGAATAAATTTTCACGTTAAATATGTTTCCCAAACTTTTTTTCAACAAATTTCCCGTAAACAATGCTGGCATCAATTGATTACAAAAATTAGCTGTCAAAGTTGGACAAAGTTCCAGCAGAGTAGAAAGTAGACCTACTAGAGTTCAACCTCAACCTGGCCGGCCCCACCAATTTTCCCATTGGGAGCTTGATAACCTAATCTCATATATTCTACAGAACTGTCAAAGTTGGTGATGCCGTACAGGTTGGAAAAGCCAGCACTCACGCTTAAGACTAGCACGTCAAAGTGTCTTATTTCTGAGGCTAAGCCATCTGAAATAAAATGATTTTGACAGTTGCTTACAAAGGAATGTGTATGAAGATAGATACAAATTTGGCTTATCACCACTCCATACCGGCTGGATGTAAAAAACTGGCAAATGAGATCCCAAGAAGATAAGAACCAGTTTTTAGCTCGAAAACAGCTTATCCAATTGCAGCTTAGGGCTAGATTAGGCCGCATCGTAAATCAATCTCGCACGGGTAGAAGTGAAACGTCTAACGACGGTATTATCGGATGCAAAATGTTCGCTAACTGTGATATTTCTGCGGAAATAACAGGACTGGATAAAGGTCTAATTGACAGGTGTGTGATAATTTTAAAACCTCTTTCATCGGGTTTTACATAAAATAAACTTGAAATTTAAAGAGTTTACTACGGAAATAGCCAGATTACATGTTACGAAATATCCGTGGTACTATCTGCCTGCGTCACTTCACAAGATTTTTTATCCATGGATCGGATGTGATAGACTACTGCCCTATCGGAGAGTTGTCAGAGTAAGCGGCTGAGGCCGAAAAATAAAGCTATAAACTCATTTCGACATAATCATACGAGAAAAACGTCGCGAGTCACTACAAATACAAACTTGTCTAGTCAATAGACTTCTTTTAAGTCCTGATCCGTTTATCACACTAAAGAAAACTGCCGGGAAAGAAGAAAAATACTATGTGTAAGGATCAATTATCATTATTACTATAAAAATATAAATAGAATAGGCTCGGGTTACAAATATCTATTAGGATACTAGGTATATTGCTATGACATGCAAACTTAAGTTAAAAAGTCATTAGGGAAAAGTAAGCACAACATTATTATCAAAGGTATTTTCTTATTTATACATATTCAAATTCTTTGTTAATTAATCCATTAAGTAATTAAAAATTATTAAGTAACCTACCTAATAAATCTTGTGTAGGTATGTTGAATGTAAGTGTAAAATAATATTTTTTATTACCTTCTGTTATTTATATTCAATGTATTATTTTTATTACTTTTGGTTTTTATGATAAAATTTTTGTTAATACTGCAATATTTTTCTTTTTTACTTCCCGCATTTACTTATTTCTAAAGATATGTATTTTTGACGCACCTTCTCATACAAAGAAATCGATTGTGACAAAGCAGGGTAGCCACAAATAAAGTGGACATTAAAAAGGGTACGACTTATCAATAAAATAAGAAACGTTGTCCTAGGATATAATAAGAATTCATGTTAGACCAATTCCAGCTATTTGACTTGTTTGAAAGAGGGGCGTAGTAACATAAAGTTTGGAAACAACTGATCTAATGTAACTACAATAATCCATTAAGTAAGTTTATTTAGCTTATCTGATTTCTCCCACAAAAGTAAGTGGCTTATTACAAGTATCAACATGTGAACTAATATAATTTATCTTCGGTCTACAATCGCCATAGAAAACGAATTTAACTTAAACACATATACTAGTTATCAGTTAGTTTTGATTCAAATATTGCTTGTATTTATTATCATGTTTGAAAAATTGCGAGATGTTTGTCCTGGAATTTTTTTTTCTATTGGGAAATATACCTACTTGCGATTTTTCCTTAAAATAGTATTACCACCATAATGGAACACTCTGTAGGGGTGGGCAAATACTTTTAAGCGCGGGCCAAAAAGAAATTTTCAAAATATCTCCCGGGCCGGAGGACTATACCGCGTACGCTGTGCACACGCGAATGTTTTGGGTGGAGTTTCCCTGTCCAAAAAACTTTTTTGACAAAAACACTATAAGTATCATTTTTTTAAGCATTTTACTTAGTTGTATATGCGAAGAATTTGTGCCCAGTAAAATACGTCACGTAATTTTTAAAGAAATATGATCCATTATATTAAATTAATGGTCATTAAATAAATCAGTTAATGAAAGATTTTATTTTGATGGGTTTTTAAGATATCTTAACGATACAAATTGTTTTATTTTGATCATAGTTATTACATTTTTATATTTATATTACATTTTGTAAATATAATAGTAAATAGAATTATAAAAAACAAACATCAAACGTTAAAATAGAATACTTTTAGTTAATGCGAAACGTGAAATCTCGAATGTTCATTTGATATTATTTCTTCAAAATTTGGATCCCCAATCACTTGTAGCAATCCTTAATACCGAGTGTAGATTTTCGTCAGTAATTTGTGATCGATATTTATTTTTCGTGGAAATCATTAACGAAAAAGTTCTTTCACAAATATATGTTGAACCAAATAAAACTAGGTATTTTTGAACATAGTTCAAAAAATGTTTGAAATGTTCTGTATTCAAAGCACCATAGAAAACACTCAACTCGTTTGAGTGAAAATTAATTATAAAGGTTTGTCAATAGCTTTGAAATCTTGAAATCTTCTTTGGAATTCAGAATGCAGGTCTTGTGTTATTGCACTATATTTAAGAAAATCGGTATTTTTTCAATGATTCTCGTCGTGTTTGTAATGAAGGGAATGATTTAGTAATTTCTTATTAAAGTTTTCGACAAATAAATTGAGTTTTATCATAAATGCATTGACGTTTGAGTGCATATTGAAAGCAAATTGGTTTTTTCCTTGTAGATTTATATTTAGTTCATTCAAATATTTTACAATATCTACTGAAAACGAAAAATCGTTTAGCCAAACCATGCCATGTTTTTCTTTTATCGACAAGGAGCATACTATTTCATCAAGTAAATATTGAAACCTAAAAGTCACTTTCAATTTCTTTCAAAAATTCAACAAACTGTCGATGATTTAATGCACGTCCCCGGATAAAATTCACAACTTTTGTCACAACAGTAACGACGTGATTCAAGTTCAAGACTTTTCTACATAACACTTCTTGATGAATAATGCAGTGTAAAAATAACATATCCTGTTCTGGCTGCAAGTGTTTTACTTTGTCGCTGATTCGTTTAAGTAAACCCACATTTTTCCTTGTTAAACTAGGACAGCCATCCGTAGTGATGCTTACTATTTTGTTCCAAGTTGAATTTACTTTAACTAAACACTCTTCAACAGCGATAAAGAAGTCTTCACCGGTATGTTGTATTTTTCATTGGTTTGTACTCTAAGAAGTTCCTCGCTAATTTCACATTTCTTGTTAATACCTCGGATAAATATTAATAATTGACTTGTGTCAGTAATATCGCAGGACTTATCTAAAGCCAGAGAACAATATCTAAAATCAGCAATTTTTGTTCTTAGCTGGTCAAGTAAATTTTCTGCAATATTTTCGATCCGTCGTACTATTGTTCTTCTCGAAAGGCTTACATTTTCAAAAATATGTTTCTTTTCAGGATCATGCATTTTTTAACAAATTCTGCTTCAGTAAAAGGTTTGCAGAACTTAGCAATTTTGTGTACAACAGCATAACTTGCTTTTGTGGTAGATTTCTTGATATTACTTTGTTTGGTAAAAATATTTTGTTGCTTATTCAAGTTTTTTGTCATGTTTTCTGCTACACTTTGAAGTTCTTTTAAAGAAAGTGATGTAACTATATTTTGGGTGTTTTGATTTAAAATGCCCGTTTAAATTGTATTCCTTGAAAACAGTAATTGTTTCCTGGCAAACTAAACAAATTACTTTCTTATCAATGTTTGTAAAAAGGTATTTTACCGTCCATTGCTTCATTGAAATTTCTGCATTCCAAATCAACTTTTCTTTTTTTAGATTGATTCATTTTACAAAGGCCTACAAATAAATTATTTAATTATTACAATAAAATAAAACCAATGTTTTAAAATTTTACCTACAAGAAGTCCACTTTTTCAATTTATTATTATATTTCCAAAATAACAAACATTAGTCTCAAAAGAAATGACGAGTATGTGACTAGTGCTAAATCAAAATAAACAGTATGCGTGCTGCGACCTGTCATCCCTCGAAGAATGAGAGGAGTACACGTTCAATTTTATGTAGTAAGACGACCGCTTTATTAAAGTAGGGATATGGTTACAGCTGTTCAAATTATAATACTCTCTATCCCAGTGTGCCAAATTCGGAATTTTTCTAAGAATTTTTAAAGAAAAATTAAAAAAAATTCCGACAAAATTTCGGATTCTTAAACTTTTTCCGAACGAATTCTTTGTGAGCAGTATATGTAAATTGTTACAAAAACTCCAAAAGTGCCAAAAGAGTTTGTATATTTCTTATGAATTCATTATGAGTTCTGAAGGAAATTCAAGATTTTCTAAAGAAAATTGTCAACCTTCTCATCTGAATTCCGATTGAAGTCCTAAAGAATTCATACCAAATTCTCAGAAATATTCCTTAAGAGTTCAAAAGGAAATTCCCAGATTTTCTAAAGAAAATTGTCATTTTTTCTCATTTGAATTTCGATTGAAATCCTAAGGAATTCATACCAAATTTTAAGAAATAAAGCGCTCGGAACAGGTAAAACTAGAAAACCAAAAATGTTTTGGAATAAACGCATTATTTTGAAATACAATACAATACAAAAAAGCTCTATTGAAAGACCCTGTCCAAGGCCACGTCCATAAACAGTGGGGTACATAGATCGACAGTAGTCACTTAATTATAATCACGTACATTAGCAAAATAACTAAAAAGAAGGTAATTAGCAAACACTTAACTAAACACTAAACACTTTATATATTTCATTATTTATATGTACACTACGCACACAAATACTGTTGATTTCAACAAAATCGCATATAAGAGATTAAAAAAATTGCATGCAGGATTTTTCAACGGGCCGGATAAAGTAGGCAAAAGGGCCGGATCCGGCCCGCGGGTCGGCTTTTGCCCGCCCCTGCAGCTACACCCAGAAAAATTTGCCTTCATTATTTAATAATTTTTTCACTATTGTTTTAATGTGACGAAAATTAATAGGAATTCCTATATAATCAATTAGAAAAGAATTGTTTTAAAATGTTTTCCCATGTAGTATTTTCATTGGGACGCAACCTTTTATTTTAATATGATATATTATTAAGAATATACACATACATACAAACAATTTTATATGTTGTAACATTTTAAAATAATAGTGCGTTCCAATAGAAATTAATAACTGTAAACTATTGAAATAACACACTAAATTAATAGGCTATCTATATCTAATAAAAGAAAAAGGTCTGTTATAAAATTAATTTGAAGTAACATTAAATTTATGGGTATCTGCTAAAAACAATAAGATTGAACCTAAATAATGTGATATCACATAACTTTAACCTGGCAGCATTTAAAGTAAAACAAGCAAGATCAAAAATGTTGCTTCATTCTGCCGGCTGCGGTCCCGTACGTATAGTATCTGCAGTGCACTGCAGTCAGTTGTACTTTGAAGAGGTTTTGCAAAATTTAGTTAATAACAAAACAAGAAAATGGAAACAAGTAATTGTACGAATTGCTGGTAAACAACGATCAGGACGAGTTGAAAGAAGTTGTGTTTACAAACTTTGG
This sequence comes from Dioctria linearis, assembly GCA_963930735.1. NCBI lineage: Eukaryota > Metazoa > Arthropoda > Insecta > Diptera > Asilidae > Dioctria > Dioctria linearis. The sequence continues at coordinate 51,877,260 of OZ005741.1, read as the reverse complement.
ATTCGATATCAATATCTACAACAGCATGAAATGTAAGTTAAGAGAAGTTTTTTATATATGTACTTATTCCTAGTTACACAGCTAGGAACAAGAGCTTTATTCAAATTCCAATTAAAAAAATGGAGGATAGAAAGAGTAAATAATTCTAATATTTTTATACATAAATGAGTTCTTAATATGAGCATTCATATACATATGTTAGGCAGATACATTATCGGGTCGATAGTGCGGCAACCTCTCCATCAGATTTCGCTATCAGTGAAGAATTAATGTGTAGTCAAAAGTCAATTTTAGCGGAGCTCTTGAGAACACCTGTTGGCAAAAGAATAAACGAATTTTGAAAATAATTGTTCATTGGATAAAACTAACCACGATCTTCTAATTAATATGATTGTTGACTTTTTCCACGGAACAGAGTCAAAAAATATATACATATATGAAAAACATTCAAGAACTTAGCAAAACAATTCAAACTCATTTTACAACTGAAAATATTGTAAGTTTAAAACATTATCATTATTGTTAAAATCATTTGTACAAGCACTAGAACCAAATGCATATAAATCTATAATTTCTATATAGGGATATTATTACATGACCAGAGGCCCTGGAAAAAATTGTACGGGAAAATTGCACGACAAAGCCGTAAATGTTTGAGTAAAAATAGCTAAGCGTAAATCCAGCTTAAAGCAAAATTTCTAATACATTACAACCTTCGTGCTTATCTGACATTGTTGCGGATGCTTTTGAGTCAAGTTTGAGTAATTCGATTTATCGTGTTTTTGAGCACTTACATGTGAGGAGTTATGGGAACTAAGAACTAAACTATTCAGTTATTCAATTATTATTACTTTATTAAAAAAAATCATCCCAATTATTTCGCATTGCTTCTTTTAAACAAATAAATCGCAAAGATTTGTTATTTTCTCCCTAAAATAGTTTAATATTATATAGTGTGAATAGTTTTCATTTTTCCTTCCATTTCAAATTTACTTCTGTCATTTTCTTTCAATTTTCCCTTTTCGTGTATGATTCATTAACTTTCACACTTGGCTGAGGACGAAATTGAAAATGAGTTGTGGCTAAAACACAACAATGAACCGCGGGATACTGTTGTAGAAAAATGGGAAAAGGTTTTTAATCTAAGACATACTTATATTAAGAAAAAACGGCAAGGACATATTTAAGAAATGGCCACTGTATAACCATAGTAGTGGACATTCTCTAGTAAGTCTAGAACTTTTTATTGACTCCTTTTTATTACATTTTTTTTTTTAAATTGTTGAAGTATTAAAACGCTTTGATATACAGGGTGTTTCCTACATGATGGTCCATAGAGCGAGAAGTGATGGTACTCACCTAGGCCTACACAAAAAAAAAATTGTATGGCAGAGGGCGAGCATATCAACCGTTTCGGAGTTACAATACAATACAATTTTTTGGTTGCCTAGATGAGTACTATTACCTCCCGCTCTATGGACCAACATGGAGGAAACAGCCTGTATAAGTAAAGTCATAAGAATTTATCTTAACATTTTTCCATCTTCATTTTTTTACACTATTTTATAATTTCAAAATTCACAAAATATGGTTAATTGCATGTTGTGAATATAAACAAAATCTTAAACAGAAAGAAAATTCTGTGAATATTGTAATAAAAGATATTTTTTACAGATTGAAATTGATTACAAGTATACAGGGTGTCCCGTACGTACCGCATTTCCTTTATACCCTGGATTCCTCACTCAATTTCGAAAAATAAATTGTATGGGAGGAGAGCAGGATAATGCACGGTGTGGGCGGTAGGGGGGTTTTGTGATTTTGGGTGCTTTTTATCCTAATACCATGTAACTTGTTATACACCCTATGAAGGTGATTTGCATCTCAGGGGATAGTAAACCCTCCACCGTTTCCAAGAAATGCCCAAACACCTCCCTGCTCCTTTTCCATCGGCAGTTATAGGATGTCAAAGTCAAGAAATTGGATAATTATGCAATTTTTTTTTTTCAATTTTAACGATTTTCGCGCCAAAATGCATGATAACTATACAGTTTTATGACAAGATTTAAAGACCCCAGAATGTTACCTTTAATTTGACTATGCACATGTACCTACCTAAATGCTACCGTTATTGAGATGCTCCCGTTTTTATGGTGTATAATTTCATTAATTTTGCTAATAATAATAGAAAGCGGGTAGAGAGTGGTTGGCATTTGCTAGAAACGGTAGAGGGTTTACTTTCACCTGAGATGCAAATCACCTTCATAGGGTGTATAACAAGAAAGTTACATGGTATTAGGATAAAAATCACCCAAAATCACAAAACCCCCCTACCGCCCCACCGTGCATTTTCCTGCTCTCCTCCCATACAATTTATTTTTCGAAATTGAGTGAGGAATC